>WBNQ01083103.1:0-12543 GCA_013401375.1 Spizella passerina | reverse complement strand
TTTTATGGTCAGACATATTTTGATTAATATCTGAGTCCCTTTCTGACTTTCCCCCTTTATCTTTTGTGTCCTGAGACCACCAGTGCTTAATGATCACAAATGAAGTTCAAGTATTTGGAACAGAATCTCCTTATTAAGTACATTCAATTTGATCATTGCCTTTAAGGGATGTTATGCTAACATGCCTGGGGACTACTGAGAATAAAGGACCACCTCTAAGTGCTTTAAATAGGCCACAGCGTTTAATCTACTCTGTGTTGTCCTAATTGTTTTCTTATCTGATTGCTGCTGAGTATTCTTGGTTTTGCATCTTTGTATGCTGGACCCAAACAGTTTTGAAATAAATCCTCAGGAGAATGCTGTTCTGAGCGAGGCACATTTGATGGAATTACCTCCCCTCACTTGTTTCTCTCAGGATTTCGGAAAACTCTTCTCATTCCCCATGTCAGAGTTTTGTAATTTATAGTTTCATTTCTAATTGGCCATCTTAAACCATTCAACAACTTTTGATGAACATGCTACTTTGGTTTCCACTTTGGAGACAAGAGTCAGATCTACGCTGCAGTAACTGCTAGTCATTGCTAACCAGTTCACAGGATTGCAGGGGAAATCATGAGAACCAGGACTAATGTGTTCTCTGCTGTAGTCATGGGTCTTCTGCTTGGAGCTTGTGACACAGATGCTGTGACTGGCACTGGCCAGCTCAGGTCACTGATCAGCTCAGGGGTTCTTCTCTCTGATCTTGAGAGGGAGAAGTGTTTTTAGTAGGGATAGGTATGCCTGCAGATATTAGCTTGCTTACTCTTCTCCATTACTCAGAAGAGAATTCTTCTTTGATAGTAGTGACCCATGCTGAAAGTGTTCTCCACACTTGTGAGTTTAGTGCACAGGCATCTCTCAGACATGGTACCTCTGTGTCCTGTTGACCCAGTGTGAACAAACTTTATGGTTCATTATCATTTGAGTGTCTTGCAACGTTAGCAGCCACTCTGCATCCATCCTGAAGTCTTGGGAGTAGCTGCTGTTACAGGACTAGTCCTGGGTTTATCCTACATTTTTTAAACTCTGAAATTCTGAAAAACATGGATGGTGGTAAGTGGCAGGCAAGTACATCTTTCAAGAGCCCCATCCTGGTATGTCTGCAATTGACATTTAGGGACACCTCTGCACTGTCTTACATCTATTAGCAAATGTAAGGTTGTAGCAAAATGTTTCTGAAGGTTTTGAAACCCTGGTTTTGAGCACTGTGCACTGCTGCTCCTATTTGTCACAATGTGTTGTGGAGATGTGGTTTCCTTTAACCAGCTACTAGCTTTAATATTTGGATTTCAGCTGGAGCTGAAATGCAGAGGGGAACGTTTTAGCAAACTCTTTGCAGTAGCATTTGGAGTGTGAACTTGAAGCAGAGATGACCACAGAGTCCAAGGAGCTCTTAAGTCCTGCTGCTGATTGAGGTCACCTGTTCTGTAGCAGTATGACAATCCTGGCCGCTCTTGAAACTGTGAGAGCTTAACTAAAGCCAGCACTGAAACTGAAGCGAAGAAGGAAGAGCTGGACAAGACAAAGATACTTTATATTAGCTGAACATATCCTCATCTCATCACCATGCACACGATCTGTCAATGGTAGTGAGTACCATGAATGTTTATCATGGTGAGACATCATGGTGGGCATGTGAAGGACCAGCTGAGCAAACAGCAAACACAAAATAACTTTTATCTCCACATCCAGAGGAGGCTTCCATCACTAAGGACAAAGAGCCTGTAAAGTTCTTACATTTCTAACCAATAATCATAATAGTATACATAATATTCCCAATTTCTTCCTATTCAGCTCCTTGCAACTCTAAAATATAGGATAGGACTCTCAGACTGACCTGCTGTGACTCAGTTTGAGTCATTTCACTTCTCATTATCTCTGTTTTTCCTCAACTTGCTCATCTTACCCAGTAAGCTTTAGGTTTTTAAAACAGGAACTTTCTCTTCCTGTGCATATTTATCTTGTGTCTAACTCAATGGCCTTGATCTTGGTTGAGGCCTCTTGGTGATACCAGAATACAAATAACAATAGTAGGCGCAGCAGAAACAATAACAAAGCAGGTTGGTTAACCTTTGATGCTCCTTTCCTGAGGCATCTCTAGGTATTAGAATACAGTTGCTTATTTTTTTATTTATTTTTCTCTCTGTGGTGACTTTGAGTTGGCATATTGTCATATTCCAGTGACAAGTCACCACACTCCATGCACTGGCTAGCTTTTTCAGTCACTGGTCATTTTTTATTCCATGTAATTGCCTTTTGTTTGCAGTTGTTATTTTAAAGGTGACCCCTGACCCTGCTCAGGGAAAGAAATAATGAGTAGATTGCTGTCTGAGACTTTCTGAGTATTACTACTCAGAGCAAGTGAATATTAGCAAGGGCTGGTACTGCTGCTCATCTGCACCTGCATGAAACAAAAACTTGAAGGCTAGGGTGTGGTGGTGGTGGGTGTATTTTTTTTCCTGCACTTCCCCCCCACCCTTCTCCAGCTGGTCCCTCATCTTGCTTCTCTCTTGTATTTCAGTTTCTCCTGTACTCATTTCTATTGTGTGGAATTTGAGGTTTCTCAATACATGCCCTGCCCCCAGCCTGCGTGCTCCCCACGGACCCAGCTTCCTCTCACACATTCCACTCTGGATCATACCACTGTGGAGGCAAAGTGGGCTCAGGGAAGAGTCCATCTGAAGCCTCTCCGTCCCAGGCCCACTCCGTCATCATCCTCATTATCTTCACCATGCTGAGAGCACTTTCACCAGTGAAAATGCAAAGATAACGGTTCTCATGGCACTGAGAATTACAAATTCCTGAAATATTTCCAACATCAACCAGCAGAAAAGCAGGGTGATAGAAAACAAATGGTGACAGGAAGGCATCAGGGAAATAGGGAAGAGAAATTTAGGGCTGTATAGGCTAAGGCAAAACAAAAAAAAAAAGAAAGAAAAAAAAAAGAGACAATAAAGCCAGGAGACAAGGGAGGAAAAAAAAGCAGAAAGAGATGAAAAGCTGAGAAAATGTGAGGGCAAATCACAGAATGAACAAATGAACCAGGCAGGCTGTAAAATGAAAGAGAATGAAATTAAGTGCATGGAACAAATATTCGGATAGTGATCAAGGATAGAGAGCAGATGCTGAATATGAGTGAGAGCCAAAACACAACAGGGATTAAAAAAATCTGTCAGAAGATTTGGGTAAATTCTTGTGAAGTTTGTATTTGGTTTGATTTGAGCAACCCATCCCTCATTTTAATTTCAGCTTGTCTGCTAGGAATCTGGTATATCCACAGCAGATTATTTTCAAGGGCTGTTGCTGGTGTTTTGCTTTGTACTGGTTTTTTAACCAGTATTAATTGGGCCTGTCATCTGGGTAGGTCCAGGATGTAAGTGCTGTGACCTCTGTGGGAGAAGGTTTCTTCTATCACTTAATGTGTTTATGTTTGAAATACACGCTCAAACTCACGGCCATCCAAACCTGCCTGCATCCCAGAGCACTCTGTTCCTGGGAGGGCTCGTGTTGCTCAGTGTGGTACTGGCACTCCCTGCATCCACTCTGCAGAGGGGGAGCCCTCAGGAAGGAGGATCAGTGTGCTGATGTGTCACTTCTGCATTAGGAATAGTTGTCATGTAGCAGTTCAGAGCAGAGCAATGAGCTGCAAAAAGAATCAGGCAGAAAGGAATTCAGCCAAATACAAACAGTTCTCCCTCATAAAATATTGAAGACAGGTACCATATAAAGCTTCATTTATGAGCTGCTCCCAGTTACAAACCATCTCTAGATTGGCAGCAGCACCTTTACCATACTGCTTTTCATAGAAGATGTCTTCCTTTGGTACTGTACTTTTCCATACAAGCTTGAGGGGAAAGTAATTTAGTTTAATAGCAGCCACCCTCATTTTGAAGCAGGCCTTGATTTAAAGCCGGAAGTAATTAAATGTAATGAAGCCCTAGGCTTCGGCACCAGGATCAGAGCTGTGTTATTCACAGCATACATACACATCCTTGTTGCTAATGTGTCACTACTCTGTTTTTTTCAATCGCTGTGGTCTGGGTTTTTAATTCCTGCTCAGCAGGCCCTGATACAGTATCTGTGAAGGTTAACAGCTTTACAGTAATGGTCTGAAAACAAAAGGAAGGCTTATCTCAGGTCTAGGGAGATTTCTTCTTTTCTTTATGAGATTTCTGCTTATGATCTAAATATGGCTTTTTGTCCTCAATTTCTTTTATTGCTTTATGCAGCAGTGGTTTGTCAATTCTCTCTAAACAAAAGCCTTTGAGGCAATTATTCCCACATTTCCCTTTTGACAGCAAAATTTGAAGTAAAGCTTGCCTTATAAAGGCACTTGTATAGTGCTATTTTCTCTCCTTTCCCTCCTCAATAATTTAATCAGATTTCTCTGGATGTTCCCTGGGTATTCTTTAGGTGTCCCTTGCTCAGCTTGGTATCTCTATGGCTCCTGTTTGGCTTGTTAGCACTTTGGGACAGGGAGTTTGGAAGCTTCCTGAAGTCATCGGGAATTGTGCCATTGGCTTGAACAGGGACAGACTTTTTAACCTAGTGTTAACTCAGTGGTAACAGAAACCAAACTGACCTCTCAGTGTCTCTTTCAAGTTACCAAGATCCAAATATCAGATGTAATGTGTGACAGAATCCCAAAAAGGGGGTCATCAAAACAATCGAATCATACAGGAATGCTGTGGGATCCACCCGCCAGTGTAAATAACTCTGTGACCTCAGTTTCATTATTCTTCCTTTCTGATGTCAATAACTTCCCACCATAAAAGTGTACCATGAAATGGAAGATATTTGAGAAGTCTGCCTACCAGCATGGCTCTCATATTCAGAAGTTAAAGAAAAATATATCCTTCAGTAATATGCATGTATGCATGTGTCTGCATTAATATGCAGAGAGTGTCCATAGTGGTTTTTAAAACTGTTGTTTTTAATATGTTATAATGATTATTAAAAGCTGGATGATTTAAAGGTTTTTAATACAGAGATTCAGGAGAGCAATCTCAGCTATTTCCCTCTTCTTTCACCCAGTGCATTGTGAATACTCAGTCCTGGAAAAGGATTTTTTTTCCATACTCTAATCATTAATAAGGCTGAAATATACCAGTGCCACAAACTCTAATCTCATTGCTCCTCTAAATATACTGAGTTGATTAATTTGCCCTTACCAGACTACCCTCTAAAAAGACCTAAGATTTTCATCATGTAATTACTAGAAATGTATGGTGCCAATATTTTTAACAAGCAGCTTTACTAAAATTACTCAACTAGATCATGGAACTGGCTTAACAATGTGTTACACTACTGGGGTGAACAGCATTTTGTGAGTGGCCAGTTTGTTATTTTGGTGTCCCAACTGGGTATTCTAAGTTAGATGTGAAGGATGCAAATAGATCTCAGGTAATGGCAGCAACTTTCTTCTGGCAAGGCAGCACTTCCTATTTCCTGTTCCTTTACAGATGGGCTGGCTGATGGGTGCTATGGCCATTCCTTGTGTGGTTGAACTCGCTGCAAGGTGCTCCTTTCCAAGGATGCCTCTTTTCATCTTTTGTAACCCTCAGCTCTCAGCCACACACTAAGCCTCCTACAAGGTGTTCATCCATGTGCTGATGTTTCTTGGCTGTTAGTGCCATGGATTACTGATCCTAGTTTTTCTTCAAGTAATTACTTTTGCATGCTAATGGGTGAACAGTGTTGCACATTCTAGTGTCCTGTTTGAAAACAGTGAATTTTCAGAGCACTATTAATAATGGGTTGACATTCATGGAGACTGTTTGTTATGCCACAGGTTGTTTTAGCAGTCTTCTTCCTACCATCCTAGGTTTCTTTATCTTCCTCTTTTACCTAGACATACAGCCTTTTTACTTGCTATGCTAGAGCAAAGCTGATCAAATGGCACTTATCTGTTTAGGTGGTGGAGGATAGCCAAGATCAGGGATTTCACAGTGGCCAGGTCATAGAGTCAGTTGCAGTTCAAAAAAGCTGTAATCATTGCACTGTGGGCTACACTTAAATGGGCTTTCCTCATTTCCTCATGCACTTAGTCCCTGCTTGAGATTACAGTTCTCACATAATGGGGGATTGAAAAATAACTCTGTAAGGCATACATTGCTCATATTCTCATATTTTATTTTTTGCCCCACTCTCTCCCCTCCCCTTTTTTTTCTAGCACAGGCCATACACTTTAGAATGTAAGCTTTCTTTAGAAAATACATTAAAGTGTACATAGTTAATAAGGTATTCATGAAGTAAGAACATTCTTGATTTCCAGTTTGGAATGATCCTTGAAAGACCTTGTTTATTTCCCAGCAGACTTGTATATCTTTTGCATGTATGCAGAACAATTACATTTCAAGGAAAGTGCTGTGTTATGGCCTTATTACTTAACAGATCTAATTGTTTCTTCCACTTTATGCAGAGATGCCTTTCCAATTCAGTAGATCTTGAAAGATCATTCAGAGGAATAACATCAAAGCATACCTTGCATAGCAGTGGAGACCCTTGTCTTTGAGACATACTTTGCATCTCCTAAGAAGTGTCAGCTCTGCCCTCCACAAGAGCACAGGTAATCTCTTATCTGTAAGACCTCCTGTAAACAACATGTCACCCCAACAGGCCCTTTCTGCCCTCACCAAATACAGGAAGGCCCAGGCCACAGCAATGATCCCTGGGCAGATCTGACTGCTGGAGCACTGTTTTCAGCATGTTCACTGCCCACCTGGCAGTGTTTGTGGCCTGGAAGCCCCTCCATCTTTGTGATTTTACAGTAGACCCCTGCTGGGACTTTGTGAACAGTGTGAATGGGAGTTACACAGCAACAAGTAACAGTCTCTCAGCTGCAGGGTTTAGGAACCTGCCTGAGGTATCAGGGAAAACTCTGGTCTCTGGCCCACCTTAGCAGCCCAGCCCCAGCCTGAAGTGCAGCCTGCACACCAGAGGCATATGCCTTCACAGCTTTTAAGTTTGGGGGTAGTGTTGAGCTTTTAACACAGCTTTTGCAAGCTTTCACTGCTTTTATTAATTACTTCTTCTCAAGTTTCCACATTTTATTTTATTATGTTAAAATTCCTCTAAGACAGTATGTTTTTTAAGCCCTTGTGGATTTTTACATATTTAAACCCCTGTGGATTACATACAATGCAGTGGTGCAGCATTCATCAAGATACAGATCTGGTAGTATATTCCTGAAATCTGCCATGAGATCCACATGTTTTCATGAAGTATATAGATAAACATAACAGCATATTTAGTCATATCTTGTCTCACCTGATAAAAACCCCCAGTTTTAAGTAAAAAATGGTGTTTATTCAAGTGATGCAATTTTCATGAAACTGCTTTATGCTTTTCATGAGATTAAGATGCAATATGCGCTAAGTTTCACAGCAATATTTGTGATATTATGAACTAGTTGTTATACTCATGACATTATTAGCTGCAATTTATTAAACAAAACACTAACAAACTGCANCTTTCTCACAGGGGCACCATTTAGCTGTTTGGGCAGAGCTGCTGTGCAGGCTGTGAGAGGAGGGCAGGGCTGTGCTCCACCACGGGTTTGTGCTGCCACACCAGGTGAGGGCACGGGGATGGGTAAGGGCTGAGGTGTGACTGACGGTGAGGGTGTGAGTGCTGAGCCCACAGTGCCAGCCTGCCATGTACCCCTGGGGGCTGGGAACAGGGGCAGGGTCCCAGCACTGGGGCTGGGGACATCTCCCAGCCAGCTTGGCTTTGCTGTGCTTCTCTGCATGTGCTGTGTCCAGACGTGGCTCAGGTGAACCTGTCCTGTGTCCTGCCTGAGGTGGAGCAGCATCCCTGCCTGGAATGGCGTGGGGCTCACACAGGAGGTCTGACAGTGCTGGGGGAACATAGAGAGGGGTCAGCACAGCCTTTGCAGTCTGGCCCAAGCAGTGTGAAACAGCCACGTTGCAGCTTTCCAGGCCCATTAGCTGGCCTGGAGCACATGTGGCCTTGGGGATGGTGCTGTGACAGAGATTCTGCCAGGCTGGTGCAGGTGGCTGACATTTGTCTGGCAGCCCCCAAAACCTGGGAGGGGTGTGTGGGTTGGCTACAGAGAGGGAGCTTAAACTGAAATCTGCCTTTAGGTCAGTTTGTCTTCTTCCAAAATAAGTGTGTGGGCTACAACCAGAGTGGTTTTATAGCAGGTGAGAACAGCATGTGTTTGATACCACATTTAAGAGTACAAGAAAAGGGGGTGTGTATAGAGTAACTGGAGAGCAGGACACGAGGGTCGTGTTTGCCTCAGCTGGGGAATTCTTGATTTGGAAGTGCCATGGCTGCAGCAGCATCCCAGGGTGGGCGGGCTGGGCAGGTGCCTGACACCTGAGCGCTCACAGGGGCTCTAGGAGGCGCACGGTGACAGCAGTGGTGATTGTTCCAGCATGTCCGAAAAACCCAGTAGAACATTTGTTCTCTGACTGCATACATTTTCTGAAAGCACAAGAAATCTTCTTATACCTGGGTCTGCGTTAGCTTTTTAAAGGAATGTACTGAGTGGTTAAATGCCTTAATGGCAACTATGTGCAACCTGACAGCTGATGTTTTCATGATGATACAAAGCTGTTAGACCTATTAAAAAGTCCAATAATCTAATCCCCTAAATAAGTTATATTAAAATAATGTAAGTACATAATGCAAACATTGTAGTTTTCCCCCTTTACAGCAATCTTACAGCTGTTGCTTTGCTGGGATTAATTTGTCTCTGAGGGGTTTCAACACTATCCTCCCCAGTGCATTATGAGAGCCTGTAATGTCATGTAATCGGTGCCATATTATTTTTGTCAAAATCTCTGGGAGTGATGTAAGAGGAAAAAGGAAACTAGCTAACTCCCATCCATTTGACCAAAGGTTAAATTAGTCTTGGCCTTCTCCCAGCCGGACCTGAAGCTTCTCAGTCAAACATTTGTTCTGCCCTGCTCAGAAAAATGTGATGTCTTTTCTTGTCTTTTCTCCCTCCCATGTTTGTTTTGTTTTGCTTTGTTTTTCTTTACCGATGTCACATGTTATCTTTAGTGTTGTGCACATATTTGTTGAGAAACACATCACTGGGACAACAGATGTTACCTACTGGAAGGTCAGACCTTTAGTTCATGATTCTTTTAGATGCTATGGAATGCTATGGGCATGAAGACTACATTTTAAGTAGGTCATACTACCCTGTGCAAGAAAACTTTTATTTACTGTGTGCAGTAGATGCACAATTTCAGTTCAATCCAGTCCAAACTGGCCCAAGCATGGCCCTTTGTAAGACTCCAGAAGCTGTTTATCTGCTTGAAGGAAGCTAGAAAATCTCACAGCAGCAGTATTTGGTAGGTGCTATGGGAGTGTCCCTGCAGACTGTTCCCCCCATGCACAGTCTGAGAACCTCCTGGAAGTACAGAGTAACAAGCATCTGTTGCGTGTGTGTTTTCATGTCCATTCCCATGTGCAGTGATAGGTTCTGGTTTAGATTTTTTTGCTTCTTAGATATATGTGTACATATTTAAGGCAAAAAGATGGTAAGTTTTTGAGGTTCTTTAGCTTGTTAGTTAAGAATATTGATTGAATTGCAAAGGGCTGATACTGAAGCGTTCTATTCTATGTTATGGAGCTAGTAATGTCTGAAAAGATTGAAACAATTTTGGTCTGGCCTTTAAGAAGTCTGGTTGCTTATCACCATTCTTTGGTGTTGAGAATGGGTTGGGCTGCCACAAGAAGAGATTTCTAACCAGAGTCAGCAGAATTAAGACTGTCATGAGAAGAAAAAATTGTCTGGTGCACTGAACTATGAAAAACATTCTGAATGGGAATAAAGCAGGGGAATGAGCAGGACAACAGGTGTACTTGGATATTAAGCCTTGGTGAGAGATCAGAGATGTTCAATATTTTGCAAAAGTCCAAGCATTTCTTAATGCATCTGAATTTGTGTCTTCTTTTATATGTTTTTCTGCTTGTGTCTAGTTATATATTTGAAAAACTGCCAGAAGTCCAAATGCCAGTAGGGGCCAATTCAGAGATACATATTTTGGCTGCTTAAAGAATGAAATTGTAATAAAAATGCTATTTATATTCATCAGAATAACAAATGTAGATTTTAAGTGATCACACAATAGTCATTGAAGAAGCATGATTAATAACTAAAAAAATGCTATAGTACTAATCCCATCAATTACTTTGTTACACTAAATAATATATTTTCATGTTATTTCCACAGTGCTCTAAACAGCAAACAGTATGAAGATGCAGTCTATTTAGATTGTGTTTTCTTTTAGTTAAAAACATCTTCTGAATGATAGATTTGTATAAAATCTATACCAGTAACTGTTATAGAAGCATTAAGAATATAATTGAGGCTTGTGCATTTGGAATTTATACCCAGTTAGATGTTTCCATCTCATTTGAGCTTCTGAATAAAGTCACAGGAATTTTTAATAGTCCTGGGGCCTTTCAGGTTATTTAGGAGCATCTTTCAATCTTTGCAACTGAAGCTGCAATTAATTAGTGTTATGTATTGCTGTTTGTCAGCTCATGTACACTGTATATGAGCAAGGATAGTTCAAAGGTTAATTTTCTTTTCCCTTAGCTCTGCTGAGTGGACTGTGGCCACCCCATGGGAAGTAAGGGTTCAAAAGTGACCTTGCAGGTTATTCTCCTTGGGAAGAAACAAGTTGAGAGTCTGGTTGGGGAGTGCTCTCCACCCTTGGGAAGAGCACAGCTTGCATTGCATCACTTGTTTGCACTGGCTTGAGCATATTATTGTAGTTGTGAAGGCAGCTGAATTGTTTGTAGTGCTTGGTACCTTCTAGGAGGGTATTGCACTGTAAAAAGAAAATACCAGGAGCTTAGAGCAAGGAGCTACTGTGACTATATGCTGTTTGTTCAGTATTAGACAGCAAAAAAGAGTATAGAGACTAATAATAAAAGAGTAGAGGAAATTAATGTACAGGCCTGCATAAATAACACTGGGTAAATGCTTAGATGCATAAGGAGCCAAAATAATGAAGTGGCAAGGGTTTAAGAAAAAGCATATGAACATGAATTATCTGATCAGTTTACCAAACCATTAACATTTAGGATGGTGATTGTCTAGAACTTAGAATGAACTTCTACTAGTTTCTGTTTGTGTTTTTTTTCTCTGTATGTGTTTTTCTAAAAGTATAGGGTTTTTTTACTTAAAATCATGCACTTTTAAATTTTACATTCTCAAGGCATTAATGTATGTGTATTACAGTGGAATTGTTTATTGGCACCTTGGTGTTTTCAGTTCTCAGGATTTAACAACAGTTAATAAGAGGCTCTAATCAGGATTCCCTGAGGGTAACCCAGCACATTGCTTACATAGTTATGTGGCTTTGCCATCAGTCATCAATAGCTGGGAGTTTAAAACATACAGCATTGAATATGATTTGAATTAATCAAGGTAAGATTAAAATGAGATTCCTAAATTAGGAACCTGGACAAGATGAATCTTGCTGTGAATTTATATGTCTGTGCTGAGGTGCTGACACCTGCTCTATGTGTCTGATCTCCACTGCTGTCTTAAAGGATCCAGTCAACGGGGTCACCTCAGGGTGGAGCTCTCCCCTGAAAGCCACTGCCTGTGCTGGCTGGACCTCAGGTAGGAATCTCAGATAGGGTTCCATCTCTAGACTCAGCTTTTCAAAGATTTTTAGTCAGGCTGCAATTAATTGGTGTTAAGCACAACCAGCCCTGACTAATCCCTGATTGCCTCCTTGAGTTAGTGCCTCACAGATACCCAAATATCTGCATATCCTGGGTTTTTATAGGTGCTGCACACAGTCAGTTCCCAGTGAACTCATCAGGGATGAGCAGTGCTTAGGTCCTCTGCAAACTCCTCTGTTGTGGGGAGCAATTGTAGGAATGGGGAGAGAAAGGGAATGCAGGGGATTGAATTGTGTGCATCTGAACAAAAAAATTGCAGCCTGAACATGTGTGTGTGAGAAAATAAATAAACAAACAAATAAATAAATCACAGGTGTATCCAAGATGGAGATGGCCTCTTGGCTGTGGAGAAACAGGAATCAGCAGACCAGAACTGCAGGAGACTGATACAAGTGCTGAAAAGCTCATGTGTCTATGGCTGAACTGTGGTGAAAGCTGATGGTACTATTTATTAGCTGAGAGATCCTCTCTGAGTCTAAATATGTAGAAGTGAGTGGCTGGTGTGGCTGCGTGTCACATGGAAAATCAGACCCCACTACATAAAGCCTTGAAAGATCATTAGTTCCAAAGAATTTCAAGGGCTTTCCTCAGCTCAGTTTGTCAGAAGTGTAAATTCTACTTTTACAGATCTTTAGACAAAGTGTATTCCTCTGCTAGAGTCTCATCATCTCTCTGTGTGTGTTTGCATGTAAACATTTTGCCTTTGCAATAATATAAGTACCAAGCAGGTCACTGTTGTAGGAGCCAGGAGATCCATGCCTAGTCCTAGCCTTTGCAGCAGATTGTCCTCTCTAATCTTGGCATGAGTTACTCCATTTTTTT
>WBNQ01083102.1:1296-13853 GCA_013401375.1 Spizella passerina | reverse complement strand
GTCTCCCTGCACTGCTCATGTGTCGGTCCCCCACGGCTCTCCAGACCCCCACGCTGCGTGAGCTTGCTGCTGGGAGGGCAGAACAAAGGTGGCTGTAAAGTCTAACATCTGCAATAGCCACGAGTGGTTTGCTGGACGAGCTCCCCGGCAGGTAGGACAGCCTGTTCCTCAGCTCTGGTGTCATTAACCACAGCCACCGCTGCTCGCCCCCTGAGGACTGCTAGTGGATCTTTTGGGGCTTGGGAAGAGCTAGCCAGACAAACAAGTATTCCCCTCGGAGCCCGAAGAGCAGGACAAACAACTCCTGCTGAGGCAGCTGTGGAAGCTGCTGCTCTATGCCTAGGGATACAAGGCACATTTGCTTGGCAGAATGAAGTTTATCCGCCGGCAGGGGACTGGAACAAGGCAAATGGGATTCCTCCACTCTCAGGAGAGCATCTGAAGCGTAAACATGAAGTGAGGGGACAGAATGCTGACTCTCTGAGTGGGATGCAGTGATTCAGTGCTTGTTCTCAAGTCTGTTTACAAGAAATTAAAGTGTTATGAGCATGTCAGACAGCTAATTCAAAATGAGTCTATGGTTGCTTCTTCCATCTTTATCTCGGTGCTTAAAACAGTTTATCATCAGCTGCTTTTTTCTGCCTGTAGGAGCACTGGAAATCCCATTCCAGTCTCCCTTGTGTTCTAATGTCAATCAGTTTCATTTTTCTCTCCATGGGGGATGTGTCTAACTAGAGAAATGGGAACTACACAGGACAACCCTGGGAGAACGTCTAAGTGGAGTCCCCCCAAGGCAAGGACTGCACCTCTTGTTGTCACTAGTTTGAATTTACCTTCTGTTCGATATTTCTCTGTTTAAATGAGTTCTCTGTTGCGCCTCTCTTTTTCATTGAAGCACAAAAGCATTACTTTTTCTGACACTGTAATGAGTCTTTTCAGTGGCTTCATTCAGCTCCTCAGGTGAAATGAAGGTGGGATCCAAATGCATCCACAGCATGGAATTACTTCAGCTGAAGAAATTGCTAGTTGTTTTTTTTTCGTTGAAGGTGCTCTGTTCATTCATGAACCCCGTGGTCATTGTTGGAATATCTTTGCTTTGACGCTTTGTCCCTGGAAGGAACAAACCAGTTAAAGTTGTGCAGGTTATTTACCTTATATCTGTTACAACACAGAAGGTTATTTTTTCCAGCTCCAAGCCTATACTGGCCCCTGCCCGCTGCCCTTCTCCCGGCCCCAGGGCGCGCGTAGCCCCGCGCCGCAGCAGATGGCGCCCGAGCCCCTGGAATTCGCCCTTTTCCCAAGCGGATTTCCACCGGATCTGCCCAGGCCGGCGAATGTGCCCGGGTATCGCCAGTGTCCTCAAGTGGCTCACGAAGCGGGAGAGATGGGGAATCAATGACGAGAAGGAAGGAAGTCTTGGCATCAGTGAAGTTAGATTGGGTATAGATTGGTTATTCACTTAAAATGTCTGTGATCCAGGATAGGATGTGATTACTATTCCTATTGCCCTGTTCTTAGCAGGAAGCCCTTTCCAGTATAGGGAACTGCATATCTAAGAAATATATTAAATTATAACGAACAAGATTACATTGCGTGATGGAAATCCACACAAGAAAATAACTAAGCTATAGATGAGCAGTAATAGTTGTAGCTTTTTACACAAAAGCCAATGGTATTACTGAATTATGTGTGCTTTTTTGATGCTCTTTATCTTTGCTTTTTTCTTTTTTATCTTCAGGAGAGGCGATCAGTTCTCCTGTGCCAGGCAGAAAAGGCTTTCAGGAACACGCTGCTCACTTTTCAGTTCAATCTAGCAACAGCATGACTTCATTTTACCCTGTTTATCAGAACACAAGGAATTTGATTTGGCAGTGCTTTTGTACTGACTGCCTCCTCTAGTGACTAAAACAGGGCTAGGCAGCTCAGATATTTAGGGCCCTAGTGAATGATTTGCAGCATTAATAATGCAGACCTGATAGGCTTTGGCTCTCTGTGCAGTTAATGGAGAAAGTAGATGCAATTCCTCAGGCACAGGATGCTGTGCACCATGAATGCATATTTCACAAGCATCATTTTGGCAGTAGTTTTCTGTTCTTTGAATAAGAACTCACTGCCTCCCAGTGCTTGATAATCCCCTCCCATCTTTTTAATGAAGATGTTCTGAAATAACTGGTGGGAAGAAGTAAATGCTAATAGAGAAGCCCTAAGAGAATGAAATTAGACATCTCTGTAAAAAAAAGGGCAAAGAGAGAAGATGATCTGTCTTTCTGGGTCTAAAAAAATAATTTGCAAGCAGGGTCAGTGACAAAAGCACTGACAGGAATGTCCATCAAATGTCCATCCTGGTGCTGTCCCAAGCAGTCACAAAGCCCCAAGGGGAAGTCGGGCTTCACCTACGTGGCCTTGGAAAATAAGGAAATTGAGCTGACTGTAAGTGCTGTAAAGATACAAAAAATGAAATTACTCCTATGACATTAAGCATAATAGCAAAGAGGATTCTAGCTATGAAATAATACTGCATTGCAGGATTATTCTTGCAAAACGAGATAAAAAAGAGTTATGTTTAACCATGTTTTGTGTGAGGGTCAAAGGGATTTTTTTTGTATGTCATAGAGATTTTTACCTGTGGTTTACATTTAATTTCTGTCACAAGTGCTGGTTTCTAGTCCTATAGTCAAGTCACCAGAAAAAAGAGAAATGTGTAGCAGAAACATACATACAGTAAGAGAGTTTCTACTGATGGGTGACAGAGCTGAATTCAGTCAGGAATCTGACTTCCAGACAACCTCTCTGCAAGAATATTTCTTCTTTTCACTTAGTGCTGTGTAATTACTTCCTGAGAACCACTTAAAGTCATTACACAGTCATCATCATAAAGTCTGATTATTTTCCAGAAAGATATCAGATATCTGGTGGGTGATCAAGTATGTTTTACAATATGATTAGTTATCATATTGATAACTAATTAGTCTGGTACTTCTGATCTGTGTACTTTTAGACTGGAGACACACAATACTTTTTTGTATCTAACTTTGTCATGCTTACTGCTGTGTCCTCTCTCATGACTTGGACTGGAGGCAGCCTGGTCTCCAGAGGTTGGACACTCTGCTTGAAGGGACATGATCTGAACCCCAATTTCCTGGCTGCATTGTTGACAAATATATCCTAATGACTTTGCCAGTCCATTGAAGACAAATTATAGCTTATCATTCTCCTTTTAGAGGAAAAAGAATTAAGAACTTTTTCTTTTCCTTTTCTGTATTTTAGAGAATGGGCTCAATACCTTTTCCTGGCCTTCTTCATTGGTGAGTATCAGGCTTGATCCTCCCCTGCTTTCCATTCTGTATGGATATTACCCTTTGTCCTGAGAAGCTGCAATATATTACTATGACACAAGAGTGACACTTAAAATCTGTTTGTCAAAAAAATAAGAAATTGATGACTCTAGTAACTTTGCTCAAGGCTCCTGTTCAAAAAGCACTTCACCCAGAGCTATAGTATTAATGGTGTAAGAACAATTACACAATATACAACCCTTGAAACTAAACTCAAACAAATAAATGGCATTGTACATGTTCTATTACTAAAAGGATATAGAATTAAGAAAACCACCCAGACCCCAAAATCTGTGCCTATATTTTGTTATCAGTGCACATTGTCAGTCAAGAAACGCTTCAGCATACAGAATGTTCTAAGTGTTAATAATAAAGTCTGTTCTAAGGAAAAAATAGTATTCTATGGTGTACAGTTGAAACTTTGAGCCTACCACAAATCCCAGAAGCTCACATTCCCAAAACAAATGCTTTCCAGCAAATACCAAACAAAAATAACTTTTCAACAGAAGATGTCTCTGGAGTGTAGAAAAATACCAGCTCTCTTAGGACAGTCATGCAGGAGAAAGTTAGTAAATAGTCATCATAAACTCCAGCTTCTTCTGTGAGCTCAGCCAATAACCATCATGCCTGTGGTGGCAAGAAGAATAAAATTATTTTCATTTTCTCTATGTGACAAATTTCTCTGTTCTCCAGATTAAATGAAATAAAGCCTTCCACTGCATCTGGTGTAATAAAATTATTCTACTACCCCCTTCTAGTCCAGATGAGGCAATCAGAAATGAACACTTTTCCTTTACAGCTGCTGCTGCTGCTGCTTCTTTTGATCAAAATTGCTCTGTGTTCTCAGTGACTGTAAATCTGAAAGAGGAAGTGTTTTTAGGAGACAGAATAGACGTGCATCACCCTCTTTGGTAAGCATTCAAGGCTTTCTGTACTCTGGGGATTGCAAAAAAATCTCCCTACATATTTCAAGATCTCAGATGTTGTTCTTTATTAATGGGATTTTCCACATCAAAATCTCCAAGCATATCATGGATATTATTCAGCCCAAATGAATTCATAATTAAGAGTTCAAACAATGCAAAATCCAGGATTTTTTTTTATGGATCTCACATTACTAGGCTGTTACCAGCCCAATCCAGAAAGGAATGAATAATGCTTGAACCACTAAGCCATTAGGGTTTTTGAGGAAATGGAAAGCATCCACCCTATCTAAGAAATCAACTCCACAGAAATTGTTCCATTGTCAAACACTCTGGGAAAGCAAGTCCCTTATTTTGTTGTGGTTTTTTTAAGTTAGCAGGGTTTCACCAAGACAGCTTCTTTTTTTAACTGTGCAGTATTATGTACAGTGTTTCAACATGAGCTGAAAAATAGGATGCATTCATGTCAGGTGCTGCATTCCCAAATGGTCTCATTTTACATCGTCTTACAAACAATTGGCAACCTTGAATTCTCACTACCTGCAGCAATAACACCTCAAGCTATTTATCTGGCTCCCTGCCCTCAGAGTATCCAGCAAGGATACTGGGTACATGTTGTGTGAGAATAGAGGTAGAATCACAACCTGAAAGAAGCCTGGGAAGAGGAAGATGAGGAGACATTGCAGCCTCATGGGTTCATAGTGAGTAGATTGGACTTCACGAAGTCCCAGCTTAGAAGGAATTTTTTAAATATTGTGCCTTATCTGTGGTTTATCACAGGAGGTACACTTCACTCATCCCTTTTCAAGTCCAACCACTTTGTATAAAGAACTTCAGACCAAGCAGGAGATGAATTCAAGGCAAAAAGAAAGAAATGTTTGAGGCTACTGTTGTGAGAGGAACCCGAGTGAGTGCTGTATTCCTCAGTGATCTGTGAGGCAGAAGAACTTCTCCCACAGTCTTTCACAGTCCAGCCTGGGGGAAGAATAATTTTATGACATCAAACTTAGCGGTTGCCCTGGTCCCAAGAATTCCATTGATACAAGTTTCCATTTGAGTCTCCAAGGTCAAGTGTGCTTAACATCTTTGCCATGTGGTCATAGACTTTCTTGGCTAATGTTGGCCACTAAAAAATTCTTTTTGTGCACATGATTCTTGGGATACCAGGTCAAAAATCAGGCACTACAGATGCTATTTGGTTAGAGCCTGCTAGCTTTTGGACAGCTTAGGATGAGGTGGAGGGGAGATAAACACTTCATAATAGGTCCAAATTCACCCAATTTCACACCTGACATACCAGTGGCTGAAGAATAAGTAGTTGGGTTTGTTATTATTATCCTTATTATCTTTAACACAAACTGTGATGAAGTAATATGCAAACAGAATATTTGAAAGGGACAATACCTGTGAAAACTTTTTAAAAATGTAGGCTGAGGAATGTAAGAAATTCTCAGGTATTTTGTACCAACATAAAATTTATAAAGCATCTCTTTCATTTGAAGAAATTGATGTAGGTAGTCAGCAATTCTCTCATCTCAGAAAAGAGCCCTTCCTGATGGTACTCACAGCAAATATTTTTTTCTGAAATTGATTTAGAGGCATCATGCACATTCAGTCTCCTCTCAGTTCTCCCTCAGCAAGGAAATTGTCCGTAACTTATTCAGGAAGCAGTTTAGAAATTCCTCCCATTAAAGGCAGTCACAATTTTTGGAGGTGTGAGTGCTTTGACAGGCTCTACATCTTCTGTGTGTGACTGGCCTGCATAACATTCTCTGGCTATGATTTTCCTTTTGCTTCTCTGAAATGTTTTCATCTAGGTGCAATATTATAATCAGACAGCTAAATATTGAGGGCTTTGGGAAGAGCAGCACCCAGTATTTTTTTCTGAAACAGAAAACGAAACTGGAGATGTAAGCAGGAAAATTCCCTGTTCCCCTCAGGGAATCAGATTTACCTGACCCAGTGTCTCATCCCTGGCAGTATTCCACATCTGGTGCTTTTGATGAAGATGGAAAAAACCCCTATGCTATGGAATATTTGGTCAAATACATATATTTATATCACTGTGTAGCTTCAGAAGTTACAAACCCATTGAAGGTTGTGGGAAGAAGGCGGAGTGGTGTTCCCCAGGGATGGGAGTTTAGAGAGTCAGAAAGTGAGATAGAGGTTTCTGGAAAACTTTGGGTTTTGAGAAGCATCAGACTTACAAGGAACACACAGAACTTGTTCTATTGCCTCACAGTGAATGTCCTGTCTCACCTCCTGCAATCTTTGTTACCTTGGAGACAGTACTTTTCATCTTTTACTAGAATTTTTAAGGCAGTTAGGTGAAATAATTGGCAATCTTATTCATTACTAGAAGCATTTCAAGTATTATCTTCATTACAGTATTATTTGGAACTTCAAGACCTTGAACCTGTGTGTTTCACATGGGAACAGGATTTCTAATTCTAAGGTCAAAAATACCAGTAAATTTCCTTAAGATTTTCCATGTTAAAGGTTTTGGGCTTGAGATTCCAACAATTACAAGAAGATAATTTCCTTCCAAATTGCACTCCTTTTGAAATGCATGTCAATACTTCTGGATTTTTCTATTAAAAAACACCCAGCTAACTATTTCTGATTGGATCTGTTCCAGTTTCACTGTCAAAAATATCCATATTCCATAATTGGTGTCTTGTATTCTATAAAAACCCACCTGCCTTCCAAGCAACAAAACCTCTTAAGAATTGTTTAGCTGTGGATTTTTTTTAATACCTCATCTATCTCATGCTGTCCATTTGAAAATCATGCTGTTGGTTTTTTACCCCTATGGTTTTACAGTTAATCTCTAGTGATTGGATCTCTTTCATAATCATTCTTATGTCTAGAATACCAAGGAGTTTCCTCCCTTTTCTGTGTCAAGGAGTGATTTATACCTGTGCTTTCCAGGGAGCAGTGTTAAGGCTATACCTTCCTTTTCCTGCTGCTCCAGAAACCAGGAAATTTCAACTTGTTTCTAGTCCGACATTGTTCAGGGTTAGATACTGTTACAACATGTATGATGGAGCAGTTCACAAATTGCAGGATAGTTTTATGGATAGTCATATCACAAAAGAGAGATGTGTAACTGACTATACTCAGTTTTCACTGATGCTTGTTAGGATCTTCTTTAGAGCAGAAGAGAAAAATCACTTTGGAAAATGACAGTGTGATTACAAGAACAAAAAGTTGATCTGAAGACTTGTGGCAGTGTCCTGGTTTCAACTAGGGTAGATTTAATTTCCTTTCAGTAGCTGTTCAGTACATGTTTAGGATTTGGAATGAGAATGGTGTTGATAACACTGATGTTTTGGGTGTTTGCTAAGCTGTGTTTATCCTGAGTTAAGGACATTTTTCCTTGGCTCATGCTCTGTCAGTGAGGAGGTTCACAGAAGAAGCTGGGAGGGAGCAGAGCTGGGAGAGGTGGCCCAAACTGAGCTGTGGGATGTTCCACACCACGTCATGGGCAGCACCAGCTGGGGGAGTTACTTGGAAGGGAGGCCAGCCTGGGCCTGGGGAGGGGGCCTGGCATTGCTCAGTGGCTGGTGAGCAATTGCACTGTGCATCACTGTTTTTTTCCATTTCATGACCAATGTTATTATCATTTACCATTATTACTGTTTTTTTGCTTTATTGTCAGTTATGCCACTAATCTCAACCTACAAGTTTTACTTTGATTCTTCTTCCCAATCCACTGAGGGGAGGGGAAGAGAGGGAGGCTGAGTGAGTGGCTGCGTGGTGCTTAATTTCCAACTAGGCTTAAACCACAGCAGGAAGATAGGCCAGGAACTAAATTTATCTTGTTCAAAGCATTTACTAGATTTTAGGATTATGGTGACTGTGCCAATTCTGACTTATGAATATGGTAAACTGGGTACAAATTGAGGAGTGTATATTTGCATTGCTGCATCTTATATCAATGAGTGTTAGTATTTATGGAGATGTGTACAGATTATGGAGAAAAAGAATAATACAGTTGTCATCCTGTATGAGATGTGAACTTTGGACATTGAAGGAATGAGACAAAAATGATTAAATGATTAAGTTGTCTATATGTTACATGGATTTGAGTATAAGATGGAGTCTCTGTATTGGAAAAACACTGGCATGTCTAGCTGAGAAAGCTTTACATTTGCTATGTTATTTGCAGAGAGTGTTAAATAAATGGCTTGAACAATTTGGATTAAATTAACAGGAAAAAGTCAAAATCCCCAAATGAAGTATTTTTCATTATAATCAACACAATCAAGATTTCAGGAAAAAGTATGTACAACTGGCTTGCAACTTCAATTTATAAAAGAATAAAATATCCTGCAAAATGTACTGTTAAATGTCTATTATGAGACAGCACATTATGTAAATGCTACTTATTTTTATCCTCAAAATAGAAGAGGAGCAAATATAAAATGCTTCTTTGTCTGGTTCAGGCATAATGTCATTGAGAAGATGGAAAGCCCAAAAAAAGCTCAGCTCAGCTCAAATTTTATGCATTTATGTGGTGTCCTATGTTAATCATAATGATGTGTAGTTAAATAATTTTGCAGTGTTGTAAAGTGTGCTAGGAGAATGCTTATTATTAATGGTCATGTCTGCACAAAAATGGTTTTAAGGAAGCCATTAAGGATGATAAATGACATTGGAAACATAGAAGGAAGATGACTCCTTTCTCAGTGAGCAGTTGCATCTCTATAAGAACCTAGCTTGTCCGTACTGCTCAGTATGAGAGTACTGCTCCAACATTTGTGTGTTTGGGAAAAAAAATTGTCATTTTGCAGAAATGACGCTTGAGGAAGAATGTGACCTGTTTTACTATTACAGTGTTTTAAACCAAAGGAATTTTCAATTTCAATGAATCCAGAAGGCAGACACTTTCAGTGTTTGTGGAGACTCAACAAATGTAATTTTTATGTCAGAAGATCCTTCAGGTTAAGGGGATGTTTATTGGTTGTAAATGGCCATAGAAAACTGACCATGTAAGCTGGTACAAGAAACTTTAGTCTGTGGCAAAAGAGAAGAGTTTCTCCACTCTAGGTGAAGTTTCAATGGTCTAATCTGAGCATTATTACTGCACAGGGAGGAAGAATGGACCTCTTTCAAATGTCTCTAGTTTTCATTTACTCCTTTCTTTTTGCATTTATTTGTATTTCTGCAAAGCTTTTTAATAATATTTTCCTTTTTTTGAGACCATCAGTTGAGTCCTGGAGGTGCTTCTACAATCAGAGACCTCCATCAAGGAGATGTTTCCCCCTCTGATTTTACTGTTAAATGTGAGGCAGCAAACGATGAGGTAGCCATTGGTTAATGTGAGGACAATGCTGCTGAAGGCAGCAGATGGAGGCAAAGTGCAATAAAAATCCTCTTATGTTGTACTTTAGTCTCCAGTCCAGGGGCATCCCTGACTATTTGCTGGAGGCAACTTCTGAATGCCTCATGGAATAAAGCTGCAGCTTGTCCCAGTGGCCAGAGATAAATGGAAGACTGGAATTGAAGAATTTTTCTTGGCTAAGCAAAAAGGACACCCTCTGAATTGGCTTGAGGTGCCTGCTACCTACACATACCTCTCAGAAGTACATACAGAGAATTTGCTGAAAGCAAGAGATGGCTGGGGGCGTAAAAAGTTCATGTCATGAGTGCCTTCTTCCTGTGACTTGACTGTGGAAGGACAAGCTGGATGCTCCACATGTGGAAGGATTTCAGGAGCACTGGCTGTTATTGGGAACATTGCTGGAGCACACAGTCCCAAACATGAAAATGAGGAAAGTATAGGCTAATCTGTGCAATATTTGTATTCAGAGGATACTATATATGACAAAACATATATATTTGAAAATGCCTTATAAATGTCTTCATTGACTTCAGATTTTACCCAGATATTGCAGGTGAAAGAAAAGAGCATTGGAGAAATTAAAATATACTTTTTTTTCATTATTATTTTGATCAGAACATCCAAAGAGCAAAGGAAACAGTGGTTTCTCAGACTAGCCAGAGGAAGAGGGGGTGTCATCATTCTCCTTTTGCCAAATAGCTCACAGGGTAAGGAATGCTTTGAAGATGCTGTCTCCTGCAAATGTGATGTAACCAGCAAGCTGAAGTAGGCTGACCATTTTTCAAACATCTCCAAGAAGCTGTCAGGCTTCCTGAAGTGTAGGAGTGGTGTGATACCTCCTACCAGATAATTCTAAGAGAGTACCATCCTGCACTGACCTTCTTAAACCCTCCTGCTCAATCTTCTCCCTCTCTTGGGAGCTCCTAGGATGAGTAGTCTCGGGTTAGGAAGGTGGGGCAAGAGGGGAAAATACCCAAGTCTGAACACAGAAAGAATCTCTAAAATGTTCACAAGACAGCAGCCAGGTGTCCTTGCAGTCAGGCTGGATGGGGTTCAGCTGGGGAGGGGTGTTTCCCATCTTCTGTCAGAACTTCCAGCTGCAGCAGTGCTGTGCAGTGTGGGAAGTTCAGCTGTGAGGAGGAGAGGCTTTCCCTGTGTGCTGGGTAAGGTCTGTTGGCTTCCAGTGTTGCTTTTGTTTAATTCCCCTGGGATTCCTGGGGGTGGTGGAAAGTGGCTGTTTCTCTTTGTGCACTGAACTGAGTTAAGCAGCTGCCCTTAAGACCTGCTCCAGCAGGACAGCACAAAGAGGGGCTGAAGTCTGGCCTAAACCTGGATTTTGCTATGCATTTCTGAGGTTCAGGTTTTGTCCTCTTGCATCTGTGTAAGTTATTTGGGCCTTTTCAGTGTTTGGATATGACACAGAGGGGAAGTTAGCTAGACATTACACTTTATTTCCTTTCTCACCCCACCTTTTGACATTTTTAAAGTGATTGACTGGAAGGAGTATAAAGAGGATGCATTAATATTTAACTATGCTGCAACAAATAATTGATGTTTTTAAAGTTTTCTTTCATTCAGACTGGTCTGGAGCTCTCTAGCCTAGTTTATTTTTTATTATAGAAATTCATTTCACTTAAATCATTCTGTTATCAGCAGGATCTTCCCACATTTGGTTAGACTAAATAGCTCTAGAAACCACAGTGTTTTTTCCAATTGCTTTGAATCAAAGTTACATTAACAAAAAAAAACTTTTGCTGAGGTTGGCCTGGATCTTATTAATGCAGAAAAGTCATATTAAGAGGTCTTTAATGTGTATCTGTGATGCTTTGCTAATCACAGCTTTATCTTAGCTTTGAGAAAAGTCTACTGAAAATCTCTAGTTTTTCCACTAGAAGTGTTGCTCATGCTCATGACTTGAAAGCTTCTACTGTTCTTTTCTTTTGCCGCTCTCTTGATCAGCAGCATCCTTTAGTCCCTTTGGTGCTTTACAGACTCTTATCTTTTGGCAGGTAAAGCTTAGAGGTCAGAAATGAGAAAAATGTGTCTTATTTTTTCAAACAGCTGCATTTATGTTGTTGATACATCTGCTTTTACTGAATGGCTTCATACTGCTATGTAAGACATGTAACATTCATTTTATGAATCCTTCATTGGTCTTGTCTGATCTGGTAATTGTATATGCCATCAAACATTGAGGGGGTCTTGAGCAGAAGGGGAAAGTTGCTGCATCCTGCAGAGAGAGTGAGAAGTTGATCTGTTTCTTCTCAGGAGAGGTGTGCTGGATGGGAGGNATTGTGATGGATTTACATAGCTGCATCTTATCTCTCAAGAGCAACAACCAGATGTCATAAGTCAGAGAATCCCCATGGTTGCGTTTATTTATTTAGTAGTGTATTGTCTTCTGAAGTTTTTTTTTTGTTGTTGTTCTTGGAAAATAAGAGTATTGTCTGTGGTCTGATCTTCAAAATCCCCCCTGTTCTATTCGTGTATCTGGTTAGTTCCTGTATGGGAATGCATTAATATATTAGTTGCTCTCTGAGTTCCTAACTTGCATGCCATGTGTTTATCCTGTTGGTGGTCCGAAGTTTGGAAATGCAGAAAGTTTTTTACTGCTTTGTGGCAGATGAAGATCATATCTTGTATCTATTGAAATAACTCCTCCTCCTCTTTTTGCACAGTCACTCCTGCTTTAATTGGCTGAAGTACTGAATTAACACACTCTAACAATTTTTAAAATTTATTCCAGGTGAGATGTAAATGACATAATCTCTTTGAGACTGAATCTGTAGTGTTTTAATAGATTGAATTCAGGTTCCTGTCATTCAAAAAATTATTTATAAAGTACTTTAAGTTATCTTATCTTTATGGATTTCTGCTTCAGCATAAATAACCCTTGACACAGTGCTGAATGTCTGAGATTGGTTCTCAGAGAGAGGGTCATATTAGATGTAA
>WBNQ01083101.1:0-13405 GCA_013401375.1 Spizella passerina | reverse complement strand
GGGCTAAAAAGGAGTTTTAGTGCCTCTACCAAGGCAGGGCCAGTGCATTTTGGTCACTTGGATCCTCCCCAGTTTTCCCCCTGGAGGGGTGATGCCACCCAAGGCCCTGGCAGGTGAAGGAGGGATGGAAAAGGATTATTCCATCCACATCCCTTTAGGCTGCACGTTCCAGAAACAGAATCAGCTTGGTACTACCTGGCATTTGGCCCACAAGGAAAAAAATAAAACCCAGCAGGTTTTAGGGAGATCTCTTCCAATCCCTGCCCAGTCACACCTCTCAATAGAGAAGAAATAAAGAAACCCAGGAAAAGGCTGAATTACACTGCCACATCCATCACCCTGAACTCCATCAATTTCTTTATTTCTTCTCTACAATGAAGAGCTAAGTACACACCTTAATTTTGCTGACAGTAACCCTGCTCAGTAAATAAGCATTCTGTATCAATATTTACTCCTCTCTGCACAATAAGCCACTGCTGGAATTCAAATCTTCCTCGCTCCCTTTCAGAAGTCTCAGCTACCCTAAAAAAAAATCAATCAGCTGTAGCAGTCACTCCTGAAGGGTTCATAATAGCTCAGCAGAGGCACTGGACAAACCCAAAGATTATCATTCAAAAGCCAGTTCCCTATAAATGACATTTCCTCTTAAATTTATCACCAGCTATGTGGGGCAGGCAGCAGCCCTGTGCAGTGTATTTAGCAAGGCTCAAGGAAACACCCTTGGATTAAAACACATCATTTGATAATTTTGCAGACACAACCAACAGGCTCAGAGGCACCTCCACCCCGACCAGGTGGAGCTCTGAAGGCCTGTGGGGCATGGCCAGAGCATCCTTCCTTGGTGAAAGCCCAAAGGTCAGCAATGGCAGGCTGGGGGTGGCCTGGGCAGGCAGGAGCAGCCCACAGCAGCAGCAGCAGGCACCCAGAGAGCCCACAGAGCTGCTGCAAGGACAAGGGTGGGAAACACAGAAAGCTCCTGCCTTTCAATCATATCAGTGCTTTGGGTTTTTGTTTGTTTGATTTTCGTTTCCCCCCCTTAAATGCAATTTCCAAGGGAAGCTTTGCCCCTGCCAGAAGGAGAAAGGAGAGCGATTCAATTAATAAAAGCAGATTACCTTTTACCAAGTTAAATAAAAGCCAATAAAAATGAAATACCAATGCACATGGCAGATTTATGCTAACCACTTCATTGCGAGGCAGACACACCTGGGTATGATATTAAAAAAGATCAAATTAAACTTTTGTGACTGCAACAGCAGGTGACAGAGCAGCACTTTCCCTCACAACATCTTGTGACTATAAAGTATATCCTTGCCTTCTGCCTGAACTCACTTTCCAACCTTCCTGAGAGAAGTAAATACTATTTCATGCACTTCTGCATGACCTTGCACACACCTGTGGGGAAGGGGAAGAGGGCTGACACCAAAACCAGTTCCCAAACCCAGGAACTGCTTCTCAGGAGCATTGCTGACCAGATTCCAGAGCCACAGCTTCTAAATGATGCTAAAACTGTGGGTTTGCTAAGTGCCACAGTGCTGCGGCTGAAGCTGTGCTCTAATAATGTGTGTACAATGAAAACACAAAGCCACGTAAGGAGCCTTCTGTTTAGACACCATGAACAGTTTGACCTCTTTCACCATGTCAGAATTCTTTTAATAGCAGAAGTCACAAAGCAGCAGAAAACAGTAAGATCCCATAATATGTCAATTCTAACTGGGGACCAACAGCTTAATGTCTAACAACAACAGCAGGCACTGTCAATGTGGCAGCTTGGGGTGAAGGGTGTTTAGCTTATTATTCCTGAAAAGTCATTATTACTTCAGCCTTATTTGCACACACATCATACACAGCTGAATGCATCCCATTCTTGTCATGCTATGCAGGAAACAGCTCCTCCATTCCCTGGAAATGAGATTTTCTACTCTGTACCACGATACAAGTGCAGTGCTCCAGGCTGAGGTGGAGATAACCAACCAAAGGCTGCAGATCAGTGACTCAGAGAGTACAGAGAACCAGCAATCCTAAGAATTCCTAAGGATTCCTGAGAATCAGTCTCCCCATTCCCTGGAAATGAGATTTTTCACTCTGTACCATGACCCAAGCACAGTGTTTATGGCTCATATGGAGACAACCAACCAAAGGCTGCCATCAGCGACTCAGGAGTGCACCCATTCAGCAATCCTAAGAATTCCTGAGAATTCCTAAGGATTCCTGAGAATCAGTCTCCCTATTCCCTGGAAATGAGATTTTCCACTCTGTACCATGACACAAGCACTGCATCCAAGGCTCAGATGGAGACAACCAACCAAAGGCTGCAGGTCTGTCACTCAGGGAGTGCAGAGAACCAACATTCCTGAGAATTCCTGAGAAACAGTCTCCCCATTCCCTGGAAATGAGATTTTTTCACTCTGTACCACAACACCAGCACAGTGTATATGGCTCAGATGGAGACAATCAACCAAAGGCTGCAGATCAGTGACTCAGGAGTGCAGAGAACCAGCATTCCTGAGGATTCCTGAGAATCAGTCTCTCCATTCCCTGGAAATGAGATTTTTTCACTCTGTACCACAACACCAGCCCAGTGTTTATGGCTCAGATGGAGACAGCCACCCAAAGGCTGCCATCAGTGACTCAGGATGCACAGAACCAGCATTCCTGGCAATGGGAGCTGCTGGATTTCCAGCCACCCACCATCCACCGTGCTGTGACAGCAGCTCCCACAGCCAGTGCCTGCACAGGCACCCACTGATTTCCCTGGGTGTTTACTACAGGAGTGGGGCCTGAGCACCGAGGGAAGAACCACCTCCCACCCCTGCCTTCATTCTGTGAAACATCCAAATTCAATTAGTTATGCTTTCTCTCTTCTTCCCCTGCCTATGCAGTTGATTTCACACTGTGACAAATGCAGCCTGGCTTTGAATTTCAGCAGTGAAAGTTGACTGCCCAAATGTGTGCAGAAAGGAAAAAGCAAAGTGATGCAATAGTGGCCAAGGTGAATTAATTTAAATTTTAAATCAACACTTGTAAAGCAGTTTTTTAACACCATTCACCTTGGCTTTCCTCCCTCCAGAAAAAAAGCACCATTTTAAGCAATCAGAAAATCCTCAATTTCATGTTCCTGGTTATGTACACAACATTTTCCATTTTATATCGTCACATCACGGAGAATTGTTGGAGATTAAGTGTCTGTTTACCTTTTAGCACAGCAATAGGGCTGCTGGGTTCCAAGGCAGGATGTCCAAGCTGAGGATAAACAGTGCTGTGGCCCACTGGGTATTTAACAAGGAAATGTTCAATGATTTTATGAACAGCACATGGAAAATTGTCCTGAGGAACAGGAGGAGGATGATGATGCACAGCTTGGAGTTCTGAGAATCACCACCAACACATTTCTGCCCTGCAGTGTTCTCCTCCTCCATGCTAAACCTGCTCTTGCAATCAGCCCAGCACTGCTGGGAGCTGCAGAGATGAGGAGCTCTCCTGCTCACCTGGATGAAGCAGGGCCAAGGAAAGTCACAACTTTTGGGGCCAAACTGAGAGCAAAGCCAAGAACACAGATCCCAGCAGTCCCTGACCTTCTGCACTTGTCCTTCTGCTCAACTGAGCAACTACAAACAAGCACTTTTAGGCCACCCTTACAAGAACTGCAGAATATTTCTCCACTTGCCCTTTTATCTGAGACTTAGTATTAAAAAGGCTCTTTGAAAATTACTTTTGTCTATTTAATTAATCTTTTGCCCATATAAAAATCTTAAAATGATTATGAACACATTCAATTTTACTTTCATTGATTTATCTCCATCTGATGACCTATTTTATCTTTTATAAGGCTCACAATAGCAGAACTGGGTCATAATGGAAGTAATACAGCAGAGTAATGGACATTTTGGTGAGCCCTGGTATTAAACCTCTCACTGCTCTCTGCTCTGTCCCAAATGAAGCCTATTACAGAAATTGGATCTGGACTGCTTGGACCAAGCTCTGGCAATTTGCATGATTCAACCTAATTTTTACAGCCCTAATCCTGACATCCAGAGCACCAAAACCAATCCCAAGAAGGGAGTCCCAGACATGACCAAAGTGGCCACAGCGGCCTGGCGGGAGGTTTTAGCAATGACATGGAGAAAATGAGAGGAAAAAGAGGTCACTTGAAGCCCAATGGGGAATGGTGAGAATAATTTCAGAGCAGAACCTGCAGTGGGGCAGCAGCACTAAAGCTGGACTTGGTTTCCAGCTGGAAGGAAATGATTCAGCTACATAAAAGCCTCCACTGGCAGTAAGGAGCATCCTTGCAAAACTCTGAGCATGGGAACAGCCTGGGATCACCCAGCTTTGGGCTGAGGATGGAGCCCAGCAAAGCCAGGGCCTGTGAAGGGCATTATTTGGTTTGCTGCTGAGCTCCCAAGTCCCACAAGTCAAGCACTGCTGGCTGAAATCAAGATAAAACGAGCTGTATCTACTTTGCTGCAGGCTGCTTATCAGCAGCGTGGAGACATCCCAGAGACTCATTATATACAATATACATGAGAGATGTGGAAATAGCTCCTTCCAATTTATTGTAGTATCAATGTCCTTAGGTGATAGATTCTGTCTTTGTGAATAATATTTAAGAGCACTGGCACGGGGAGCCTCCTGAAGACTCCTTTTTCCAGGTGAGATCCACCTCAATTAACCCAGTGAGTACAGGGGAGACCAAGTTTATAGGCTGCTATTCAGAAGTTGCTTGAATTTCATTTCAAACAGAAATTCATCACCATGGGTGAATTCACCCACTTCAGAGGGCTAATAAAAAACACTCACAGCACTCTGGCATCCTTGCACAATCAGACCTTTAAGTGAAGTTGAAGTTTTGCATCCAACTTGATGCTTCACTGGGAAACTGCCATTCTCCCTTTCACTGGGTATTTCTTGTATTTTTATAGTATTTATGAACACATTCATCTGCTAATAATAATTTAAAGGGCAACATTTGAAAGTTAACTCTAGATTTAATACACTCTCTCAGCTTAGATGAATTGAATGTTCAGTTGCTGCTGCTGTACCAGTGCATTTGGTATTTAACTTTATGCAATGATGATAATGGACCATCCTGGCATTGAAAATGGAATTCTTTTCTTCCTCACACCTTTAAGTTACAGCTCACTACAGAGAAGGAAATCCAGTATTTTTACAGTAACCACCATCCTGTCTCCTCTTGATTTACAGACCAGAATACCAAGAAAGTTTTGCTGAGCACAAATATTGAGAAACACAGGTTTGCTCAGCACTCAGCCCCCACAGACTCCAGCATGACCCTGGCTGGCCAGGCAGCACACAAACAGAGATGTGGGGCTCTGTACCTATGAGCTCCCTGCCTCTTCTCCTCCTTTCCTGAAAACTCCACCAGAACAGGTTTTCATCCACCCTTTTCTGCTCCACAACCCCAAGGCTGCCCCTCCAGAGCCCTCCCACCACCCCAAGCACGTTCAGTGACCAGCAAATTCTCTTCCCTAAACACAAGAGAAATGTCCTGCTGCCACTTCCCAGGTCTGCTGGCATCACAGACAGAAAGGGAAAAGTTGACTTATCCCTGCTTGATTAAAATTAATGTTACCTCTGACACCACACCGAGGTGTTATTACCCAACCGAGTCTTCAAGGAAAGAGAAAATCCCACCAGCTTTATTTTGTCAATCTTTGCAAAAGTCTGTAATTCTTTTTAATACCTCCTGCCCGTTGTACTTGTGGAACTGTTAAAACTGGAACAGGTCCCCAAGTAGCATGGAATAGCCACAGCCACAGAAGATATTCTGAGAACATGGAAATACTGCATGTCCTCATTTTATCTCTCATTTATGAAACAGCTTCAAGAGCCCCTCAGTGGAGAGGGGAAAACCCCTACACTCACTATGCAGAGAGATGAGTCTTGAGATGTAAAACACTACAGACACTCAGTGAAGGAGCCTTTTGGTTTTTTTCCTTATTTAAAATGCCATTTTAAAAATATATATACTACTATATATACATTTATATTAGTATCCTATATGTATATATTAGGATATTGATGTATATTTAGTAAGTAGTCAAAAAAATTCCAGCCCTAAAGTTCAAGAATCCATTCTGCTTCAACCCATTTTCAGGATAAAAATGCCATTTCTTATAGATACACTACTATATATACATTTATATTAGTATACAATATATTAGGATATTTATATATATTTAGTAAGTAGTCAAAAAAATTCTGGCCTTAAAGTTGAAGACTCCATTCTGTTTCAACCCATTTTCAGGATAAAAACTTACAGCTTTTCTTTGGCAAAACAAAAGAACTGCAGCAACCACCAATTAACAAAATTACCTTTTCACAATGGTTGCTGCCTCGTTTACCTTTCTCATCCTTCGTGGGGTTGCACTATCAGACATGAAAGAAAAATGGATCTTACAGGTGCTCTTTAAAAAGTAGTAATAATGCATCTCAGAATGTGGCAGCTCATGAAATAATGATGCCACCAGGGTTCAGAGCAGAGCAGGAATCGTGTATGATCAATTCTAATCTACTACAGGTGTGACTGTCTCCCTGACTTAATGAAAGCAAGGCAGGATTGAGAAAACAGGAATGTTTTCCATTAGGAAGGGAAATGGAAGCTGGCGTTTTGTGCCAGGCTGTATTTCAAGGAGGAGACCCAACTCTTCATCAGCCAGAATCCTTGAGAAACCCAACCAATATTGTCATTCTGACAACCAACATCACAGCCTCCTTCAGAGACACAAGAAAGAAAAGGCAATGATCACGTTTATTTTCATACAAACTACATTAGTACTATCTGCTGTCAGATTATCAGAGTACCTTTTTCATGCAAATCTTCATGTCTCATGCATGTGGTACCTTTCAGATGTGTTTCAACTTCACTAGAATTAAATGTTTCTTGTGTAAAATCTGATTTCTCAGCTGATTTTAACCAAATCAGTATCTGTGTGGCGTGCCTTTCCAAGTGCCTGCCCCAGGTCGAAAGCTCTAGCTGAAGGAGGTCAGCTGGGTTCAAGTTCAGGGCGAGTAAAACATTTGTATGCATTAAAACAATCTGGCAACCTTTTATTTGAAAAGATGTGGCATCTGCACAGCTGGGAATTTAACAGAGAGGGCTTTGAACACCAGGGATGCCCTTCCTCCAGTCCTCTGAAAATGGGGATGCTGCATCCCACAACATCAGCAAATGCTGATCTGTATTTCACTGCTCAGTGTTCCACACAGAACAGGTCAGAGCTCCATGGAAAACACAGATCACTGCCATTAAAGCAGGAATGGGTCAGGGAAGGCAAGAAGTCAGGTAAAGAAGGGCTGGAGGGGGGTTAGAGGTGAGGAGAACACGACTGCCAAGAAGGGCAGAGGCTGGAGAAGGGAAGGGATGCTCACAGAGGTGAAAGGGATGAAACAGGCAGGGAGTTGGGGGTTAAAGATCACAGAGTGCAATCAAATGGTCTCCAGGACACACCTAATTAGGAATGGAGTCCTTCCTCACCTTCACCAGGGCCAGCCTGGACCGAGGAAGGCAATCTTTCCACTCCTGTCTGTGATTTCATTATCTTAAGTGCAGGGGCTAAATATTCACAGCTGCAAATGGACTCAGTGGGAGCTGCAATCTGGGTGTGTAAAGTGCTGTACATTGCTAAGTAAGCTGAAAAAAACAGGTCCAAGTCATCTCAGGCTGGACATCTGAAATTAATGGGTAGTTTTGACCTTAATCTCTTGTTTGTGAATTCAATCCTACAAGATGGGGGGAAAATGGAACTCCCTTACCTCACAAGGAGTTTTAATTCAAAAAAAGAAACTCCCAGGTGCTTATGATCCAGTCAAATACTGAAATGATGAGCACTACAGAGAAGCCCAAAAGGAAATTAATGATTCTGTCTCCAGAACATGGTTGGAATTACAAGCAGAAATAAGGCATAGGGGACACATTGATTAATGAAAGGAAAACAAAATATTGAATAGCCTTTCATTACCTGAGCATCCTACTTTCTGTGCACTGAGGCCAGGGTCCTGTGCAGAAATAGCATGAGACCATATAAAGGCTTCATTTCAATGCAGATGCACATAAGATGCAAATAAAGGTTGCAGAAACAATCTCAATTTAAGGATTTCTTAAGGTTTGTGTGCTCTGTTTAGTTGCCTTTCTAAAATCCTTTAATGCAGGTATTTTTGTGTGTACCAACTTGCTGAGAAACATACTCTGGGAATGCTGAAAGGGCTGAATATTTCCACCAGTTAAATCAATTTCTAACCTCACCCACACCAGTGCCACTGGAAAGTGTATTTGACACATGATTTATACAGATGCAACTCTTTAAACATCCAGGCACACTCCTGGTGCTTTCTGATCAGCTAATTCAGAATGCCACCTATACAAGAGCCCCTTTGAACTGACATAAGTGTAAGGGCAATATTTTTACAGACCATGAAAAACAACAGTGTCTGCTCAATTAGGGAGAGGTGCACATTTAAAGCACATTTTGCAGACTGTGGCATCACAGTGTTATATGTGCCATTAAAGATACTCAGCAGCAATGACTCCTGAACTTGGTAATTTTGCTCTTAGTATGGTCATAGTAATATACTTGTAAAATCGAAATACATTTCAAAGAAATAGCCCAGAGGTTATATATATATATATATATGGAATATATCACTGAGCTAATCACAGCAAAGTAATATCATAGGCAATATTAAACCCCCAGTGCTAACTGCCCCAGGTATTTAAAGCAGCAGTGGAGAAAGTGCTGCTGTAACCCAGCCAGTGCTCTATTTGAAACTGAGACTGCATTTCCTGCCTGATTTAAGGGCTTTACACTGAAGCATGCTGATTTCTTCTCACCTAATTTGGGATTATAACTCAATACATACATACTCCTTACTGTACAAGTGCTGTCACTTCCTTAGTGGTAATTCCCACAGGTGGTGCTTTAAAAGAGCAAAACCAGGACAAATGCAGGGTCAAGACCAAGGCAAGGTGGTGCCTGCAGTGTCTCTGAGGACAAAATTAATGTGTTTAATTAAGCACAGCAGCCTGTCCACCCCAACCCCTCTGCCCAAACCAATACAAATCAACTGGGCCTGCCTAGACATGGTTTTCTCTTTTTTTCAAGGTGAGGGACCAGGTGAGTTCCACCACAATTCCTGCCTCCTCTGAGGTCCAGCCAGCACTGAAGAGCTTTAGTTTTGGCTGATTTATGCCACTCTTAAACCACAAATGGAGTTGCAAGACCTTCAGTGCTACAGCACCTGCCCTCATGCTGAAGTCCTCATGGGACTTCAAGAGGAGCCACAGAAATGGGCCACTCCAGCATCTCAGGAGCCACAGAAATGAGCCATCCCAGCATCTCAGGAGCCACAGAAATGGGCCATTCCAGCCTGGAGGGACTCAGCACCATTCCTAGGGGCTGGGACATGCCATGTGTGGATTCCCACGGCATTCCCAGGGAGGGGAGGCAGGATGGATGCAGCTGAACCTCAGCAAGGCAAGGCCTGGCAGCGCCGCCAGCCATGGGCTCCATCCTCAGGAGGGACCCACACAAACACAAACACTGCCATGGATGGGGAACACTCCCAGTGTCCAAGGAAGGGACAATCAGTGCTTGGAACAGCGCTGTGAGACTCTCAGAGAGCCTCAGTGCTGCTCAACCACTTAAGAGAGCAGCCAGGGTGGTAAGAGCAGGATCTGTGCCTGGGTGACCAGCAGTGAAAGGCTCCAGAGAGTGCCTGTGCCCAGACAGAACACGGTGCTGCCCTGGAATAATGCACAGGAACAGAAAAGAACAATAACCTGCAGCACAATGGACCAGCCAGCTCGCTAAAACCTGTCCCTGAGTGCTCCCCATCTTCCCAAGCTCTCATTTCCCTGACCCTGTCCCTTACCAACACCATCTGCCCCAAAACCACCTGACACTTTCAAAGATTGGGTAGATTTTCTTTGCTGTGGTCAGAAGCATCAGCCACCTTTATTTGGCTTCTGCTAGGAACTGAAAATAAAACAAATCTAATTACAAACCCAGTGTAAAGTGCTGATGTACTGCTCCATTATCTGAAGGATGGTTATTACAATCAAGACAGCTCTGCTCCAGTCTATCTTCTAATGAGGGACACTGCAAAATGTTATTCCAGATTTTGTCAGGAGGAAAAAGAAACAACACACCACACTTTCATTGTTTTTTACTTCTTTATGTATAAACTGGATTACACACACACCTGACACTAACACCAGATTTACTGGCTCTGATTCCTGTGTGTCAACAGGACTCCTCATAAAGGGAAAATGCTAAAAATGTTTTAATATAATGCCAGCACAGGTATTTTTCTTGTTGAGACTGAAAACTCTCTTGACATACTGCATCAGGAGTGATGAACGAAACTGTTCTGTGTTTAAGCAGTCAGAAACATTTGTCTCCTTAAACAAGACATTATAATCATTCCTTTTGTAGCCTACTAAAATAACATTCCAGAAAAACTCCTCTCTAAATAAGGATAAACAACATGGTGGCTTGATCACAGCAGACTGCCAGAACAATCACACTTATAATCTTAGCACTGACAGCACATTGAGCAATCTCAGTTACAATTACTTGGTCTCATTTCACAATATCCTCAGGATGATGATTCTGAGAATGCTAAGAGACAACTCAGGAATTGTTTCCAGAGATACAAGCACAACTTGGCAACATCGAACAAGGAAAGCCAAAAGAAGCCACTTTAAAAGAACAGTATTTTTGAATAAAACATCCATTTTTTAAATGCTTATCTGTAAGCTTTTTTTTTTTCTTGATATCTACTTAAAAGAAAGGCAGAAGTTGGAGGGGTTCTCTGCACAATTTGTGAAAAGAAGCCTCCAGGCTACATTAGAAATAGTAATACCAACCCCATTTTCCTAATATTTAGTCCTTATTTTTATGACATCTATATTTGCCACTAGTAAAAACTGCAGCATCTGAGGTTCTGTGTCTCCTTTCTGTCCTTTCAAACAAGAGCTCTCTCCAGTCTGATAACCTGATGGGAAGTTTGGAGCACAATTTGTTAAATCAGATCAGAGCAGTAACTCCTACTTCAGTAACAGTAATTTCTGAGAGCAATGAAGGCAGATACACGGTTTAAAATAATTTAAAAAGTGAAAATAGCCTGGCATCGTGTTTTTCTTAAGCAAAATATTCAAATATAAGCAATGAAGTCTGAGGAACGTAATCAAAAAGAAACACCTTCTGCTACATTAGAAATGCTCCCAACTGCTGTCCGTGTTGTTTCATCATTTTTTCCATTAAATCAGACACTTCTTCTAAATCAAGCCCTTGGGGAGCAGGAGACAAAAGTGATGAGAATGCAATGTGTGAATACAAAAGTGGAGCATGTGTTTTATAACTAACTCTGTTCAGAGATCAAGGGAAGTGTCACTGTTTATAGCCATCAGGAAAGAATCAATGTAATTATATTTGCAGTATCAATTCAGGTCAATATTCTAATACAGACACCGTAAAGCCACAATTACAATTTACATCTGCATCGAGCAGTGCATTTACCTCTTAACCTCATGTGAAAAGCCAGAACAAGAACCTATTTCCTTCTCCCACACACAAACACATCCTCATCATTTCAATCTTGAAACAAGATGTAGCTGAGCCCCTCAGATTAAGTCAGAAAACAACGGAGTGCAGCAGGATTTGTTCTGAAACCTGAGAGATCTGGGCTCAGGAGTGAAACCACAGCACCAGCTCTTTAAGGCTTTGAGACCTGGATGCAGTAAAAACCTTCACTGAATTCCCAGATTTGGGGCACTTAAAAAAACCACCAAAATCTATCAGCATTGCACCAGGATACTTTTCTCCACTTGCTAACTGTTGGGCTGGCTGATTTTGGGAGGGTTGAATTCCAAGCAAACCAACCTCTCCCACCACCAAAACCAAAATAAAGGTTATTTCCAAACCAAATTGTGTCCAAAAAAATTATCTGATAGCCCTTAATCCTCCCTCCATAGTTACTACTATGAAGGCTACAATAACAGATATTTACACAATAATATTTCTGTAGCACCACCAAGATGGGCTGAAATGAACAAGCACCAGACTCTTTTAGCCTGTCAGCAAATTCCCAGGCAATTTAAACCAATGGGACTTTGGCCAAAAATAAAGGGAAAAACAACATTTAAAGGTGATGTTCTTGATTTTACTCCATTCAGTCTCTACCCTTAGTCAGCCTCAAACTTGAATAAGTTAAAAATATTTTGCACGCAATTCTGCCTCCTCTTCAAGAACCTGCAACACCCATTAAACATGACAAAATCCAGAGGTAAAAATATCAGAAAGGACTGAAAATCTGTGAAAGACTTTACCAAAAACCAAAGCATAGGAACTTTACTTGCTTAGCAGGTATCCAACTTTTCCAAACACAGAGAACTTTCCCGCAGTTTCAGAATGGAGACACTTACCTAGAGAAAAACAACAAAAAAAAAGGTATTAAAGGACACATTAGGCAGAGCCTAAAACTTCTGGAAAAGTTTTGCTTTTTAAATTATGAGATTCCACTGGACAAACTTTCATTATAGATTAAAATTACATCTCATAAATACTTTATTATAGCAAGGTTTCATTGATAAACAGATATCAAGTATTAATATGCCATTAATGCGTATTTTTCAGAATGGCTAACCAATTTTAAAAAGTTCAACAAAACTGGAAATTGCTGATGCTTATCACAGCTTTCAGCGGGGATTTGTTAATACTCTCAATTTAGGTTTAATCAACCCCTTGCTCACCAGCTAGTAAAACAAGCCCCAAGCCCAGAATTGTACAAGTCCACATCCACGAGGCAAACGGATACCAAAGTAAAACTTGAATATTTAAGCTTGAAATTCAGTAATTTTCAAGCTCCAGCTCTGGAAGCCTCATCTGAGCAATAAGGATCAGCACCCTCAGAAACACATCTCAGCAATAAAGATCAGCACCACATGGAGCAAAGGCTGAGTGCAATGTGGCAGAGCATAAAACAAAATAAAATTCACTGGGGAGAGGAATGGGGGAAGAAATTTGTAGGCAGGAGATGCTTAAACCAGGTTTATTTATCTGTCAAAGCTGCTCATCTCCACTCTGGGCTTTACAGAGCTCCCCTGTAACCCCAGGCAGAGAGGACATTTCACATCCCAAAGTTCCAGTGGTGGAGCTGGCAAAATTTGGGAGAGGAGCTCAGTGTGTGAGTGGGGGGCTCTCAGTCCTTAATCCTCCTGTTCCACACAGGGTTTTAGCACAGACTGCAGCCCCAGTGACCTTTGTGGGTACAAAAAGTTGAACACCAGCCTAAGGGCTACCCCTAAAGGAGAGGCTTACATCACTCTCACCCATTCCTCCTCCAAACAAGGTAATACTGACAAGTTTTAGGGGGAAAAAAGAGA
>WBNQ01083098.1:0-12699 GCA_013401375.1 Spizella passerina | reverse complement strand
GCCAGGAAACTGAATCATCAGTTTCTCCTCCCAGTTCCCCATGGACAAGGCAGGCACAATGCATAAACTCCAATGAAGTAGCTGTTATCTGTTGTAAGGTCTAATTTTTTTCCATGCTATGCAAGCTGCACAAAGACAGTGAAATTAAGTCTAATTTGAGGTTTACCATGCTATGGAGATACATGAGAGTTCCCTGAAATGGGAAGAATTCAAAACAAGTGTGTTTAAAACAGGCTTTATTTAAAGAAGAAAAATATGTTATGGACTAACCTGCAACTCAAACACTTGGGAAAGTACAAGGTAAACATTTATGTGAAAGCTGTCTCATCCACACTGCACAACATTGCAATGCAGTGGAGCTCAGGCTGCCAATCCCATTAGTGATTTACACAAATCTTTAATAAAGCTACTGAGAACTTTAATTACATGTCCCACTGGAACAGTAAGTATCCTCCTCAGATGTATCTTAACTATGCAAGCAGGAAGTTTCATTTTAAAAGCAGAATGGTTGGACTATGCAATACAGAACCAGCCTGTAGCTAAGTATAAGCAATTTTCCACTATTTTGCACTAAGGGCATAAAACCTGCTCCGCTCTACCTGCACCATCATTTGTTTGAAAGCCATAGTGTAGATTTTATCTTTAAAAGAGGCAAGAAGTGTACCCTCCTCCTATCAAACACAAGCCCAGCAATAAAAGTGTTAAAGTAAGCACTAACAGCTGAGAGTTATTCATAAATGACTGCCAAAACATTTCACTTTTCATCTTAACATTTTAAAGAATTATAACCAAGTAATTCACAAAGAATAAGTACTGTAGAAAACAGCTATGAAGTTTCTTCAACTCTGCATAATTCTTGGGATAGCTACACATAATGCTTGCATTTATAAAGCGAACAGAAATACCAGGACATTTTTTTTTAGTTGATTCTCTCTGTGAATCTAAGTTCCTTTCATTTTGTTGTGAGCCAAATGGACTGCTGCAGAAAGAAAGGAACTTTGCTTTTAGAACACCAGCAGTTTTCTTCAGCACAAATAAAGAGCCCAAGATCAGACAACAAAACCAGATATTTCAGTTATGCAGAAAAACAGCTTAGTTTTCTTCCCATCTTCTAATACCAGCTCTCTGTTGGAATTACTTGCAATAATTCAACAACCATCTTGACTGGTTGACCAATCAGAAATTAAAGTCTCAAAGTTTCTAACAAGTCACACTGAAATTCACATAACTTTTGCACAACTGGAGAGTAGAAACACTTCTGTATTCCAGTAATTATTTTAAAATGTATCCATTGTATCTTTAGTTACTATCAGTAGGTTCCAAATCAAAACGCACGACTGACTTCAGCAGTTCTTCTGGAGCAATGCCCATGGAGGTTTCATCTCCAGCAGGCACCAATATCAAGGTGAAAACCTCCCATCATGGTTAGGCAGGGTANGTGGGGGGGGAGGGGGGGGGTGCGGGTGTGGGGGAGGGTGTGTGGGGTGGGGGTTATGTTGGTGTCGGTGTGGTTTGTGTTGGTGGGGGGGTGGTGGTGGGGGGTGGAGGGAAGCAATGTTTGAGGTTTTCTGTTGATTTGTTTTAAACTGGAAATCCACCATTTTATTGATGACCTGAGTAAGTGTCCCTGAATTATGAAAAGACAGGAAAGCAAGGAGGGGAAAGTAAAATCCATCCCACCCATATCTCAGGCTGATCACAGTTAGTCAAAACTGTGTAATTTACTAGGAGCAGTAAAGACACCAGATATGTTGCAGAAATATTCTCACAATGTAAAAAACCGCACTTCTAAATTAAAATTGTCTGATAAGGCTAATGAGCTAATTTCTCTCTTTTCAGTAGGTATGCAACATACCCATTGGATCAGTTGAATCTATAACTGTGGCAAAACCAGAACTATTCTACTGCATTGCTACACAGCAGTAAGTCAAAAATAACACTGTAAAATCTAGTTTTAGGTCCCACAGAACCAATACAGAAAGCATCAAGATGCATCACGTGTTCTTACATGTCTAGCATAAATCAAAGACTCTATTTATATATTTAAAAAAATTAATTCTTTTTATGTTAATAAACTGTGCCAACTACTTAGTGGTTTGTTATCATGAGATAAAAATCTGTACTAGTCCAAAATTTAGCTGCAGAAGCATGTGACAATGCAAACAGAAGGTATCTACAGCATTGCATAAGTAGGTAATCTGATGCACACCAACAGCTGTGTATCTGGGGCAAAGGTTCACTCATGAGAAATTCCATGATACATTTTACCTAGTTTCTGCATTAACTCTGCACTATCAGGCTACTCCTACAAGGCATTATTATATTCAGATTTCAACACCTTGTATTTTTAAAAGTCTTATGCTTAACACACAATATAATGAGGGCATGTGGAAAGTAAATATCAAATCACAACATTCTCCTCACAGACAAGAGCCAGGAGAAGCAAGAATGAGAGGGAACTCCTGGGTCATCAAGTAACATTTACTCCCACTACAGAAGTTAACCAAGAGTAATTCTTTTCATACATTTAACCAACCACCACATAAGGTGAGTTGAATCTTTTTGCTCCTCAACATTCAGAGAGAGATTGTGCTTGAATCCTGCTGGTTAGAAAATTCTTCTCTCTACCTGAGCCCCAGATTTATTCCTGACCAGTCTGTAGCAGTTTCTTCTTCTGCCAAAACTGTTTCAACTTATACATCTCCCTTACAATACCTGTATTTCCTCAAAGACAGACACGGTATTTCAATTTTTTAATCAATAATTTGAATGGTGGTATCAATACTCTGATATCTTAGTCATAAGTATCTCAGATGAAATATCTTAGTTTCCGCTGCTTTTCTTTCTGAACACACATATGTTGAAATCCTATTACCTCATTTACATTTCATTTGCATTGTTTGACACTTTGATGATCTAGGAAGTTCCTGTGTTAATTTGGTCCAGAAGAGATGAGAGCCAAAAACAGTAACAGGTAAAAAAAATCAAAACAACACACATGACATGACATAGTATTCTTACATCTTCTGCAAGCTGATTTTTAGTAAAAAAATAAAGTTATAATAGCTTACACAAATTTTTCAATTACTTCTTCCTGTTTTACACAGCTATAAAAAATAAAATGGAAGCATCTTTTCTTCTTTGAATGAAACTAGAATATGTAGCTCAAAAATGAATTATATCTGCTTACTAATTAAAGTTTCCTCAAACCTTAAAAAGGTTTGAGGTAAATCATGCACACATATCAGGTGAAGCCTTCCAGTTCATCTTCAGTAGCAGGAGCATATTGAATGCCTTCCTCCTCACCAGAAGAGCAAACAGACAAACCCCAAAAGTTACAACAACCCCACAAAGAGCTCAAACCCAAAAGCAGAGAGCTTTTTGTTAAAAGGTGTGACCATCCACACAAATGGTTTATACTACCACAAACTGGTTTGAAAAAGAAAAGTGACACAAGCCTAATATCACTGACAAACCATCTAGTTAAATGAGGGAAAAAAGCCAAGACAGGATTCCCAGAGGCTGTACCAGGAGTCCTCTCTCACTGCAGGCTTATCAGCAAAGCACACTGGAATCATGGGGAATCTTCCCTTCTGAGAGGAGAAAAAGACTTGTGAACATAGAATTCTACCTCACTTTGTCAGAAAGTAAAAACAATTAATGAAATAAGGGTTTAAAGGAATAACTACTGCAGAAAGATAGGTTTCATTTGTTGAAATACTGGGAAACGCCAATTATCTCATTAACTTCACCACCACACAAAGCAAACCCTGCAATCAATACTGTTCTCACATGCCATGTGGCAACTGCACTTCATTTTGCAATCTCTCCTTAAGAAAAGAACAAACATCTGTAAAGGTCAGGATTAAAAGCACCAAACAAACCAGTAAAAATGGTACTGTGCAGTATTCACTAGAGAAGGATGCAGTGGAAAGGCATGCAGGACCAGGACAATTTGAATAATAATGTAATGAATTTTTTAAGATGGTGGCAATGTGCTATCATTATTGCCTGTATGACTAACACTAAATTTCAAACCTTTTCTTGTACAAAACAAACCACACATATTAAAAAGCTTATCTGCAAGCATTAATGTATATTAATCAGCAAATAAATTGCCCTCAAAATAGTTCTACAAAGCACTTCCATCAGCTGCTGTTCTCATTAAAGCCTTATTTCACTAAAACTCCACACCTAAAGATTCAGTTGTCATACATCTTGGGCAATATAGTCAGTCACCTATGCTTTTTACTTTGATGGGATCTTTTTTCCCTCAAGATGGGATGGAAATTCCAAAGCCCTCATTCTTTCTTAATCAAGTGATTACATGAATCCCTAAAAGCTTTACTCTTTGCTTCAAAATAGTTTTTATTATTATGGAGAGTTTGATATGCAAGTGCTGACTCTCCTTAGTTACACCAATCAAAATGTAAGCCAGTCCAAGTTCTGCAGGTTTTGTTCATGAAGAGAAAGTGAAGCAGGACAAAGACTACAAAAACAGTTTGTGACAGAGAATGACTTGGTCATTGATAGGTTAAATTTGGTAAGAGGACTAAATTAACTATCAACAGGTATTGCAACAAGCTATCTTTTGTACTATCAACAAGCACTACAAAAGTAATCAGAGAACATTCTAAGGGAAAGTGGCATGAGTAGATCACCAAAAGCATTGTAAAAGTCAGAAAAGGCACTGGCTAATACACAGTCCTGTGAAAGGTGCAGCTCTTAAAGGCTGTTTCTGAATATTTTGTTCTGTTTAACCAGAAGTTGTTTTTTTTTTAATACTCACTTCAAAACAAAGGAAAAATCCAAAGCCCAGAGTAGCTGAATGGACACTACTTCCTACTGAGTAGAAACATCTTTAAATTTTGGCAGCAGGCAGCTGCGATCCTGACTATCCCTATTATCCTTTTGGAACATGCTGAACTTGCAACAAAGAACCAAACACTTGTGGGTTTATGTGAAGGGCTAGCAAAGTGAGAGTGAAAAGAAACTTCTTCCCTTAGATTGTTTTACTTGCGGGGTTTACCGTGGAATTATTCAATACCTCCAAGTAAGCGAGACTACTAATCAATAAACCATAGAGAATTAAGGAAATATTGAGTTAACAAATATAACGTTTGAGTCTCAGCCTTGAAACCAAACCTGATATAATAGACAAGCAGTTCACGAACACTTCCTAAATGAGAAGCACATTACAAATTTCAGCTGTTTACAAATACTTTTCCCCGCCAGTCAGAATAACTTGCGCCAGGTTCCCAGATTCACTTTTTCCTTCATTCTAACAGCGTTTGGGAAAGGAGCACACACCAAGCCCGCGGAGCCTTCCCCCGCTCCCGAGCGCCCCGGCGTTACTCACAGTGTTTCTTGGGCACTATGAGCTTCATGCGTGCGGTGAGAGGCGGCGAGCGGGGCAGGACCCTGGGCACCGCCCGACGCGCGGAGCGGCACGGAGCGGCTGCTCGGTGAGGAGCGGCCGCCGCCGCCCGCCCGCGTTTGTGCCGGGCCGCCGCTCCCCGCCCGCCGCCGCCCCATTGGCGCANNNNCGGCCGGGCGGCGCTCCGCAGCGAGGGAGGCGGCGCGGGACCGGCGGCCGCCTGACACCGGGCCGGGCTGCGGCAGCGCCGCGCGGCGGGGGCCGGGCCGGCGCCGCTCCCCGGAACCGCCGCGGTCATCATCACTTACGTGGCCTGTGCCGCCGGCCCGAGTCCACCCTCCGGCGCAGCCTGCATTTCTTGGCCGGGGAGCCATGGCTGAGCGGCGGCAGCTCCGGGCGCAGCAGCAGCGGGTGCGGCGGCTCCCCGCAACCGCCGTTGCTGAGCGGCGGGCCCGAGGGGTGGAAGCCGTTCTGCAGCAGCCCGCCGAGCAGCGTGTTGGAGGCGGCGGGCGGCGGCGGCGGCCCCGCCGAGGCGGCGGGCTGGGCGCGGAGCTGCTCGCCCATGGCGGCAGGTTCTCCTCTTTGTCTCCCGGCTCAGGTCCGGCTGGGCGCGGCGAAGCCTCGGCTCATGCCGGCGCCCGCAGCTCCGAGCGCTGGGATGCGGCGCCCGCCCCCCCGCACAGCGCAGGCGTCCTGCCCGCAGCGCGCTGCAGAGGGGCGGCCGCCGCCCTCGCCGGGGACGCGGCGACCCCCCCGCCCGGGCAACGTGCGCGCTCCCGGCGCCGCGCCCCGCACCTGCGGGCTCCGCCGGCAGCCCCGGCAGCGCGCCCGAGCGGGCGGCGGGGCACGGGCACCGCCAGCTGCCCCCGGTGCCACTGCGGCGTGGCCTCGCTCCCGCGACCCCGCTCGCTGGTGCACACCGAGCAGGCTGCCCCCGGCTCCGGCTGCCGGGTCAGTTTCGCCTCGGCGTACCATGGCGCACACTCAGTGACTCAGGTATCTGTGTCTCGGAGGCCTCGGTGCGTGCGCTCCCAGGTACGCCTTGCACCTCACACAAAGTTACTTGTGCATCGGGAGGAACGTTCAAGTTTTTGTCTAAGAACGCTCAACTTTTTGTCTACATTGTCACGTGTCACTCAACAGCTTAGAGGGACTAGTGTGACCTTGAATGTGTTTGACCTCCTGCTTTTTTAGTATCTTGGCTTTCCCTGCACAGCACTGATAATCTTGTGACTATGATTTATTCTCTGACTGCATTTTCTAAATGGAATATATTAACTATCTGGTTGGAATGGAAACTGGGTGAACTGTGCTCTGGTGTCATATGTAGACTTGAAAAGAAACACTAATTGAATTTTGCTCTGCACGTGAAGGTCATTTCTTTATACAAACTGCCAGTCACGATATGCATAGTTGTCCTTAAAGCAAAAACACGTTTCATAGTGACTCCTTCTTACACCTAGAATTACTACAGGACATGGGGCCTCCATGGTAAAACACGTACCAAGAATTCAGAACTACTATAACTGCCTCCAGAAAGGAGCATTGCATTAAGAAACGGCTTCATGAGACGTAATCTGGCATTCTCTCCACTTCTTGGCTGGGACCAGAACATTTTGTTTAGGTAACCTGAAGCAAGCAACAGAAAAACATGCACACCAAGTTGGGAAAATGAAGAAAGAGTGTTTGAGAACAAAGTAAAATTTTCTTCCTAAAAACCTGCAAGTAATATTCTGAAGATGATTTAAATACTTAGGGTTTTCTTAATATTTTTATGCATAAGCACTGTTAATTACCATCCCAAAAGTGATTGCCCTGAAGAGGGTAAGAAGGAAGACGCTACAAACATTTACTGCTACATGGGGGCTTAGTGCTTCCAAAACTGTGGAATTCCTTGAGAAGTCCCTAACTTACCTGATTATGTTTAAATTACAAAGCAGAAGGCTGCTGCCTGGACTGGCAGGGACCTGTATGCCATTTGACGGCAGATCTAGGCAGCTGGCTGGGTACACTTCATGAAATTGTCAAGTCCAACCTCTTAGGGCATGAGGAATCCTTGCTGCTACTGTCCCCAGCTGGTAACAATTGTCCCTTCTCACAGAAATTGACTGCACATACAACCAGCCCCATATGGAACAGGAGATCAAACCCGTTGATTGTCTCTGCATTTGCTGGGAGCAGACACACGAGCAGTTACTGTATCTCAGCTGAAAGGTGGCAACTTTTTACCTTACTCCAACAAAAGCAAGAGCACCTTCAATTGCACACGTAAATTTCCTTCTGCTAGCAGAATAGTCTTTCCATTGACTCACTGGAATACTGTACTCAAGTACTGTGTCCAGTTTTAGGCTTCTAAAAATCTTTTGGAATAACAAACAGAATGAAATGAAAACATCAAGTTTTAGTCTGTGAAATGAAAGATTTGAAGGGGAATATATTCTGGAACAGGTAGCAGCAAAGGAAATTATCACAGTTGTTGAGAAATAAGAAAATTTCTAAGTCCAACTGCAGGAAGGGAAATTTGCTTTCCACTGGAGGCAGACATTTCCTAGCATGAACTTAGACAAGGATCAGACTGAACCAGAAGGCTTGACTGTTCATTGCTGGTTTTAGGAGAAACCAAATATTTGTGGACAAATGGTTTATGTAGAACTGATCCAGACTTGAAGCAAGGAGAAGACACCTTTCTGAAGTTCCTTCCAATCCTTTATTTCCAACTAAGTATTACCCTAACATTTGCTGTTAATTTTGCACAATTATGCCACAGACAGAAGTGCACTGGAATGTATAAAATCTGTCAATGAAGTCATGGCATGCATTACAATGACATTTCTAAAATCTTGGTGCACCTAAAGTAAATTTTCCCCGTTCCTTTTACCCTAGCTTTTTAAACAAACCCTGTTTGCCAGTTCAGTTTTCAGTTAAACTTGTAAGACAATCTAAATAGAATCTAGGTGCAATATTGACAAACAAAGTCAAGGATGACTTCAGTTCTTGCACAATTAACATTTACTCCACATTTCAGTCTTTCTTCTTCAGCTGAAGCAAGTGGAAGGTTCTAGTTTATATTTTAAAATATTTTCTATATATCTCACTGTAATCTCACAGCAATCTGGTAGGAAAAGGACTACAAACACATTGTATGCTGAACAATCCAAGATACAAATGACCTTAGATCACTGAACAAGTCTGCTGTACTGACTGACTGCATATTATACATTTGCACAGCGAACACTTCATGGATTATTCCATACCTGCCTGTGCTTTGGACACTCAGCTTTCTCTCACCTCTTTTTATTTGTTTATAAACAGAGAGGGCAAGTGTGTAATTCTCTAACTGTCAGTTTCAGCAAATTACTGACTCCCTTGCAGTTAGGATATTGTGTCCTGTGCTCCAGGTGTGACAGTTTCAAAACCAATGGAACTGGAAAAAACAAACAAACAAACCCCACCACCCTTTCAGGCATATTATCATCAGGCAACCTGGCTTGAATTTTTTTAGGAACATCTGAGGGTTTATATCTCCCTCCTTCATTCCATGGGACTCCTATATCCGGGGCCTAAGGCTAAGCTAAAATAAGTATCAAACAGGTGCAGTCCACATGTAAATCTGTTATCCAAAAACAACAACAAAAAAATCTTACAGAGCACCAGTGGTGTTATTCTAATTCAAAGCTAACCAGCTATAAAGGTTTGGCTATATTTTGGAGAGAAGTGGTAATGAGACACGTGAACATAGCTTCTCAAACTACACTGACTGTTTTATGCAATGCAAAGAATGTAACCAAAGAGACTTCTGCTATAGCTGCCTGAGGATTTATATTCAAGCAGTTGCTAGCACTCTGCCATTCCTGTTTGTTTCTATTCAAATTATTTCCATGTTTATCCTGTTTCTATACTGCAGGCCAGTTATACTAGTTCTTACTCAATTTTTCCTCTTTGAAATAAGCAAATGCAGTAAAGCAGAATAAATTAACTATTTAGAATATTCCTCACAAAAAAAAAGATATTGTTGATTTGTTTTAGTTATATTCACATATTGTCCATATCAAATAGAAAGTGCCAAGTCTAAGAGTCTGGTATTTCTTCTCAATTTCTCTTCAGAACTGGAAAACACCCATACTGTTTTGGTGTATGCAGGATCTTTGGCAGACACATGTTTTTTTCAATTTCTTTTTCTCATAAATTGCAGGGCTAGAAGACCAACAATCAAACATAACTTCATAATGAAAAGTGATAGATGTGTAAATCAAATGGGACAGAACAGCTCCAAAACTGTGTAAAATTCTTATCTGGAAAGTGCAATGTCAGAGTATTTAAAATGAACATAAGGACCTCTGGAATTATTGGTGTGACTCAGGAAAGCTAAGGAAGTCTTCTTATCACAACACCTAGCTCACGTGAGAATTCTGCTTCCCCCAAACACTAGTGCATCTGAGAGGGGAAACTGCAGATGACAGAGGAAATGAATAGCATAAATTTAGTCATATGCCTAAATCTTTGTCTGATTGAGGCCAAGAAAGATGCTATTGAGACCATCAGTTCCTCCCCTTTTCACCCACCTATTAGTACAGGCTTCTTTCAATTATGCCTTCTGTGGCACTTAAAGAAAACCTGTTGGTGTCATGAAGAAAAGCTCTGCACAGAGGGGAAGCTCATCTCCCCCTCACTTTCATCAGGGGAGAGAAACATGGAAAAAGGCACCCTGCCTAAGCTGGAACGTGGCTTTGGCATCCTGAACAGCTCTGAGGAGTAATGTTCTTTCTCTTTGTTGATGACAAATAGGGCATAGATAGATCTCCTGGCCCAAGTGCCAAGCTCAGTGGCCAGGCAAGGCAGCATGGATGCTACCTGGAATGCTGTCTGGACTAGGACATAAAATTGTTTGGGGTGGAAGGGACCTTAAGTACCATTTAGTTCCAAACCCCTGCCATGTAGAGAGATACCACCCACCAGATCAGGTTGCTCAGGGCCCCATCCAATCTGGCTTGAACGCTCCCACAAAGGGGGCACCCATGACTTGTTTGGACAACCTTTTCCAATGCCCCACTATCCTCTGAGTAAAGAATTTCTTCCTAACAACATCTAATGTAACTCTCTTCTCTGTCCCCCCTTTTCCAATCACTGTGTGCCTGTGTAATGGATGACTTACACATCTAACAACAGCCAAACTAGGGAATAAGGGTCAGAAGGGGACATAGGTGTACGCTGGTCTTACCATCTTGCCCATCCCTGCAGCCAGACTTTGCAGCAGTCCAAGTGGTTTCTACAGTTCTCCTCTGGCAGTTCTGAGATGAGGTTAGGGATTGTGGTTGCTGTTTTTCATCCCAACTGAAAAAAAGCATGCTGCAGTCACAAAGCAGTGATAACCTCCTCTCTAAAGCCCTCCCTGCCAATACCTCTGTTTCTATGTCCAACTGGACAATTATAACTTAGTTCACACTTACCCTCTCCAACTTTAACTGATCCCTGGCAGTTAAAGAGCTGTTGGTGCTCTTCTTTTACAGGAAACAGAAAATGTAAGTGCCTTAGTTCAGACATGTCAAATAAAATCCCCCACATTAGTAGCATTTAGGGTCCTTGGTTGCTTCTTACTAGCACCAGACAGTGAAGATAAAGCAGCTGTTGGAGGTGAATAATCTTTTTTTTTCCCCCATGCCACAGTTTCTATTCGGCAGAGAACTTTTTAAAAAAGAAAACAAACAGGTAATGGATCCAAACTCTTAGGTATGTAAAATGCTAAAAAACTCATTTCCAGTACACTCTCCTTTGCCCCATAAAGTCTACCTTGTACACAAGTATTTGGCTCAGTGTACTGCTGCTTATCTTTAACTATCAAACTTAAATATACAAAATGTGATTGGAAAACATGAAAGTTCACAACCCACTGATTGAGAAATAATGTTCATCATCATAAAAAAATAAATTATTGCAACAAGTGGCAGAGCACTTAGTAGAGAAACCAATGGCCTTTGCTCCTGATTGCTCCCCCACAGATAATTACACTCATGTATGTATACATACTGGTTTTGTTCAACTCAATGTCTTCACTTTCTTTTCAACTCAGCATTTTCATGTGGTCCTTCACAATGCAACCAGGAGGTAAGTGATTGTTTTGAAACAAGCACTTTGAAAGAATGAATGGCTGTCAAGTACAAAAGACTACCTCATCCTTATTCAGCACTGCCACATCTAAAGAGGAAGAGAAACTGGTTCTCCTATCAACAGTCAGCTGCACAAGAGACTTTATACTTGCATTGGTCTCTACTCCCAAAGCTTAACCCACTATCCTCTATGAAACTTCAATGGATATTCATATCCATGGATATGAATGAAAATGAATCAGGCAACAACAGGGAATCTGACTTCCTATGCCTGTGTTTGGAAGGGATAAAAAAGGCATCTCTTTAAACTATTCTAGCTGCACACACATACCTCCAATGCAGACAAAACTGGCTTACTCCTCTAACTCATGAGGGAACACACAGTGTCCATCAGAGCCTAGAAAGGACACAGAGGTTTAATTTTCCTTCTAAACTAGCCCAGGGATGGGAATTAGTGTAAAATGGAAACACACCACACCATCAGTATTTCTCCAGTAGCAAGAAAGCGTTATGTCTGAAAGAACATTTAAGCACAAGGTTTAAGTCCAAATACCACAACTCACCTGGAGCTAAAAATTCAGTAGAATATGTGCTTTCAGACAGATAAACCAAAGATTTGCTTAGGCTAAAAAAACATCTACTATGTCATTGTGAGTTTAAGCTGCAATCACAGACAATAATACACAAATGCTATTATTTTTTAAAATACCTTTGTAATCCATGTTTACAAAGAACGAGTCTTGTGTAGGAAGGAGCTATGCTACAAATGACAAATTTGTCCTTAAATGCACCAACTACCTGGTAACAAAAAAGGGAAAGAACCTTATGCTAGCATTGGATGGATCTGCTATAGTTACATCTTCTGAATATTTCTGGAACTACAGACTTTACCTCAAAGTAAGTATGCTCTGTGCAGTGCATTTTATTATGTTCAAGAAGCCAGTTTAGAGCTTTCAGGCTTTCACAAGGTCAATGCAAACTATGTATACACTAAAAAAAAATTACACTGTAATTATAGAACAACTGTTTTTTTTCATTAGATACATTGTGGGGAAAAAAAAACAAACAACCTACCATTCAAAGCAACTTCAAGGTCTCTCCTGCATAGGAGGCAATTTGTATTTCACTGCAGGGATCTTAGTGTCACCAAAATATTTGTTTTCTTGTAATAAAACATATCTAATACAAACACATGCTTGGTCTAATGGGAATTTAAGA
>WBNQ01083091.1:6840-25311 GCA_013401375.1 Spizella passerina | reverse complement strand
ATGAGGAAACACAAAGCACATCCAGCTCCTTCCAAACATGAAGACATTCACTATCTGCTCTATGAGCTTTATTACAGTATTTCCTACAAGTTTTATGCATGCAATCAAAGCATCTACATCAAGTTCTGCACATTTTAAACACCTCCATAAAGCAGAGTAATGACCTTCCCCCCAGAAAAAAGTTAATAAACCAATAATATTCAAGTTTTACATCAGTGAAGCACAAATATTAAGTACATGCAAATCACACTGATAAATCTGGAATGAGCATGTAGCATCCAGCACTTTGCATAGTCACTGGAGGTTCTGGGACAACAGACAGCATCAGGAGAGACTGATGGCCAGTCCTGCCAGACAAGACCTCTTGAGTGAGGAAACCAATGCAAACATGTTCATAGTCTTGGAAATGAAAGGGGTAAAGCAGTAATTCAAATGCCACCTAATGTTTGCTAGTTCAACAGCAAAACAAAGTATTTTTCCAGGGCTGGTTAAAACCCTTCTAATATCACATCATTGGGAGAGGCACTTAATCAGTGCCAGCCCTGCCTGCCTGGAGCTGGCTGGCTCCTCTGTGCAGGTTCCTGCCAGCTGAGAGACACAAGAGCCAGGAGATACAGAAAGGACACCATGGAAAGCAGAGCATGGCACATTAATGAGGCAGGGCTGCCTCTGGCACCTCTGTGCAGGTCCCTGCCAGCTGAGAGCCATGAGCCAGGGCATACAGAAAGGACACAATGGAAAGGAGAGCATGGCACATCCAGCAGAGCTGCCTCTGGCTCTCTGCACGCTCCCACTGCCAGCCCAAGCCATCTGCCAAGGGTGGGAAAGGCACCAAAGTGCTCCTTTTTAAACTGAGTGATCATATCAAGATGTACAGGTAATCCCACAGCTCCCCCCCAACAGAAAGGTTTGATATGTGACTGTATTTGCTGTCTGCCTGCCACTGCCCAGCAAAGGGCCTGGATGCTCCTGTCTCCATGGATTTAATGCACTGTGCATCTCACAGCAAATGCTGGCTGCTTTTCTTTGCATTCACTGCAAGTTCATCAACAGAGCAACAAGGTCAGCTTCTTTGTAAGTACAGGGAGAGCAAAATGGAAAAAATAGTCATTGCATTATTATCCCCTTGTTCATCCCTGCTGCTGCTCCCTTCTCCAAGGACACACAACCTCAGGGGTTACCCATGCTGCCAGTCTGGCCCAATAATTACATTTCAAAATAAAGTTACCTGTCAAGATGAACTCTGCTTTCCTGATGATGCTGATCTTCTTTTTGTACTGCAAAATAATACAAACAGAATGAGAGCACGTTTGGTGGGGTTTTTTTCCCATATTTTTTCCCTTTTATGCTGTATAATTTTAACCACCAAACTAGGCCAGCTCAGAGAAGGAGCATTTAATATGTTACAGTGACTAACAAAGCTGTTATATTGTTAAAGATTACATGTGAAGTGTTTACCAAAATACCATCCACTTTGTGCAAATGCTTCCTAGATGATGCTAAGGAAAAACATGCAGAGAAAGACCCAAGAAAAGAGCCTGACTGAAACCCACCAGTCTGGAGCTCTGACATTTAGGGCAGCCCCACTTCCTGGGATATGAAATGATGTTACCCATCCTTTAAGAAAGTCAGCACATTCCACAGCACACATGAATCTGTGATGAGTCAAGGGTGAGGAAAGCCTTGCAGACTCCAAGATCAAATACAGCATGTCTCATACCTTCTGTTGCTAACTTATATCTTTTCAAAATTAATCAGGAAATGGAGCATACAGCCCTTTGACATAAATAAAATGGGGAGCAAAGTTCTCTTCTCCCTCCATCTCTTCCAGGCATTTGTGCTGCCTGAAGACACAACCCCCATGGTGAGTTTTGGGGGTGTTTGTGAACAAGTCCTGGCATCTTTATTTGGTTATAGCCTCAAGCCTTCTCCTCAGGTTGAAGGCATTTAAGCAGGCTTGGGGTCCTGGCCAGGGCAGGTTTCCCGCCAGGAGAGCCCCACCCACTGTAATTTCACTTTGATATCCCTTCATTTTGATTGCACAGCCCTTGCTCTGTGGGCTTTCATACCTTTTTTAAAATGTTTTTAGGACACTCCCTGTCCCAGCTGTGGTCCTGAAGGGGCAGGCACAGCCCCAGACCCACATTGGCTGTGACCCCTTCCTGCAGCTCTGCCCCAGCCAGACCCTGCAGCCCAGGGAGCTCCCTGGACCAGGGCACACACCTGTGGGCTCCCTCCTGGATGGAGCTGTGGTGGTGGAGAAACATTTAATTACTGGGTTATCACCTTTGTTAGGAGCCTCAGCAAGGGAGGTGAACATTCCTATGAAAACTCTGCTGTTGTGCCCAGATCAGGCAAATATTTGGTTCAGTAGAACCCCACCTGCCCAAGGTGCAGTGTTTGCTGCCTTGTCTCATTTGCTCTTCTGGCTCTCCTCTTTGCTTCAGCACGGCTGATATGCTGGAATAAAAAATAAAAGCATGCTGGGGAGAGCCTGGAGCTCAGCCTGGCTTCCTGTGAAACACACAACGCCATGGGAAAAGGAGCTGACCTTTAAATCTTGTGTTGCATTGGGCTTGGAATAACTCAGAGCTCCTTCTGTATGAAGATTTTCAAGAATATTGGTAAAATACAACAATTTATGGAGGTTCTGTGTTAGGTCACAGCTTTCTTATTTCCCCAACCCCCAGCAAATGACCTCTGCCACATCTGGTGGTGTCTGGAGTGCAGATGCTCTTCAGGTGCTGTGCTCATGTCTTGCCAGGGAGTGGGGGATACTTTACACCTTTCAGTGAGGGCTTTTGTTACCTTTGTAGAGATGTTCGCTCCTTTTAGGACTAAAATTAAGCCTCTCTCACTGTGTGTTTAATTAACTTTTATTTGCTTGACATTTCATTTTTTATTATTTTTAAGCAGCCCGAGGTTCTTGGCATTAACATCACATGTAAACTAATTCAACTGATAGATTATCTTCACAAAAGACATTTTTTTTCTATCATCACACCACTAGGAATATTTTTCTGAGGAAAGAAAGTGGCTGCAAAAATTCCCCATGATTACCTGAGTACAATGGATGCTTTGCAAGGCAATAACAAGGGGAGCAAGTATCTGCTGAGAACATGTTAACACGAAATCAGGCACTTTATGCTTCTGGTTGAGCTCCTCCAGGTACCAGTAAGGGAGAGGAGGGGCTGCAGAATATTTATTTTATTGGGAAAAAAACCCCATTTATTTCCTCAGTGGTTTAAAGCCTGATTTTAACCAGACTGAAGAAGAAAATAATCCCTGCACTCCTGCACCTGTTACTGCCAGGCTTCTCCTCCCTTCCCTTCTATTTTGGGCATATTTTGGAAAGGCTCTGGTGTCTGAGATGTGAAGCCTCTTCTGCCTGAGTGGCCATCAGAGGCCACACAGGAGCAGGGACAGGAGCAATGTAATCAACATGAGGAGTGAAACCAAGGGGAGCACAAAATCCTATGCTTTGGATAATAATTTTATTTATACACACACACAAACATACCTAAAAGCAGATGAAGATTTTAGGAGAAATATGCCTATCCCTCCCCCCCAAAAATGGAATCAATTAATATACTGAGCATTACCAAGACACCAGCTTGATGAAGTGCCCTCAGGAGACTCAAGAAAAAAATTCTATTTTTGCATTTACAGAACATTTCAACCCACAATGTTCCACCTATCCTTTTCAAAGCACTCATAATTCACCAAAGAGAGAAAACCTGGCACTTACTGCATATGAGATATGTTTACAGTGGCACAGTTGGTATATTGATTACATTACTTCCTTTTAAATATTTTAACACAGTCTTTGGCTAATGGAGTATTTAATTAAAGAGAAATAAACATTAGTTTTCAATTTATGGGAAAGGAATGCCCTTACAGTATGGGCTGCAGGATATGATCCTCCCTGTCTTTGCAGATTTATCACTTTCTCCAGACACGGAGGATATAAATAACATCAGCCTTAGACTGGTGGTTCTCAGTAACTCTTCAACACTTCATAATATTCTGCTGAAAAATCAGTGTTCTCTGGAACTCTAGTCCTGAATTGCCAGCAATGTCTTCTCGGCAGCAATCAAAAATTGTTGGGAGATATGAAATGAGGGTAGAGGAGTCAATATTAGGCTTACAGACACCATAATCTGTTTGGCTGATAATAAAGTCAACATGCTGGTTTTGAGAATAGAAAATAATGTTAAATAAGCATCATGTTTGCAAACACCCATTCTATTCCCTTTTTTAAATTAATTTTTTGTTTCCATTTCCTACAATCCGATTGATTCGAAGTCAAAAATTTAATTTTGCTAATTCTACCCCCTTCCTGAAAAAACGGTATTTCAATCTGCGTGGATGTGGAAAAGAACAATTCAAAGAGTTTCCTGCAGAAAAATGGGCTCTCTGGAGTATTTTTTGCCACCATCTCCCTCATTTGTTCCTAATATCGGATCTAAACCAACCATCCTTGAGCTTGAAGCCATTGCCCCCTGTCCTGTCACTGCATGTCCTGGTGACAGCCCCTGTGGTCATTCACCAAATGGCAGCAGCAGATTCATCCCCCCAAGGCACCCTTAAACTTGGGCCTCCTATTTAGCAGTGCCACTGCAACATTTTGAGGGCTGTCACCTGTCCTGTGATTTGCAATGTGACATTTCTACTTCTGCATGTTGTGACATGGCTTTCACCCAGCCTGCAAATTCCCTGGAGCTCTGTGCTCACTGTTCTCCTCCTCGAGCAGCACCTTGCAATGGTCACCACTGATTTTCAAAGCTTCCAGGGCAGCATTAGCCAGGAGCTGCTCTTTCTAAGGGTTTTCTGCTGGCTGTTTTTCTCCTCCTTCCCTTTATTTTTCCCTCCTCAGACAAGTCTTTGGGAGAGAGTGCCTCAGCACAGAATTACTTTGTTTGGGTGCCAAATCCTCCTCGCAGTGGGGTGTAGTCAGGAGGCTTGCATCCCTCTGCCAGAAAAACTCTGCTTTTCAGTAGCTCTCAACCTCCAGCATCCCTCTGGCAGCCAAGGCAGAAAAGAACAACCTTATTCCCAGCCCAAAGCATTTATTTTTTTCTCCCTCCCCTGCAGGCTTCATCTCCACCAGCCACAGCCGTGCTCTGGTCCAGGTCTCTCCCCACACTGTCTTCACACAACTGGCCTCCAATTTGCTGCTCTGGCTCCAAATGGAGCTTTTAAAATCAAAAAGAAAGCCAAGCATGGAAGGAGAAGGAGCAAGCCAGCTCTCAATACGAGCTAGCCTAGCCAGCCTGCCCAATGCTGGGCTCCAAACCCACAGACAGGGCTCCCCCACCCTGCTGGCTCTCAGCCTGCTTCAGAGCAGAGCAGGAATCCAGAAACAGGAGAGACTTTTTATTTGCTGCTTCTCTGGAGACCTCTTGAGCTGCTCTCTGAGCAGCTCTCATTTAAGAGCTGGCATGGCAGCCCATTTGATTTCTTTTTAAGCACTTGGTGGTGGAAGCAATTTTAGAAAAGGAGTGTAATTCTTTTAAGAGCAACTTCTGCCTGGGCAAATGCTGCTGTCAGCAGTGGCACAAATGAAAATGGGAAAAGAAAATTCTGCCTCTTGAGAGGGATGGGAAGAGCAAAGGCTGCTCCAGGGCTTTGATGTCCCAGGGACCAAACTGGGATTTTGCACTGCTCTCAGGGCCAGTGAGCTGCCCTGGGCCATGGAGGTGGCATCTCACCCCACAAACCCCACTGAATGCCCCACAGTCTTTCCTGTCTTGTAAAGCAAATAGATTATTTGCCTTTCTTTTCAGCCTGCCTTTCTTGACATTTCTTCCCTGATTCTTTTCCTTCCTCAGATTCATCCCTATCCCATCACCACTTGACAGCTTCTAGTTATTTCTCATTTCAGCAGGTAAAAGGGGGCAAACCTCTCCCTCCTCAGTCCAAGAGCCTGACTTTTAAAAATATATGCTGTAAGATGAATAAACTTCACCACATCACATACCTGATCTGGGCTATGGTGGAAGAAACCTCTGCCCAATGCACTTAATAGACTTTTGCAATGGTGCATTTTCAGGAAAAATCTATCAAGCCCCAGGAAAGAACTAAAACTGCCTGAGTGGCTGAGTCTCAAACACCCACATCTACAAGGTCAATGGCTGTGAGGAACAGAGCATGCTGCACCACAGAGCAGAAAAAAATGCCCCACTCAAAGCCCAACAACAAAAACCAGTATGCAATTTCCCTTTCCAAAGGGATTTGGAGATCACACTCTGCAGAAAGATAGGGAAAAAAATTTAAGAGCCTTTCTTTCCCTTGAAATTCGTGGCTCTGGGGAATCTGATGGCACCTGGGCCCATCCACCAACAGCAGCAGTGTGAACCCAACAGAGACACAAGCATGCAGTGATGGGCTCTGGACTCTCTTTTGGCATGTTTTGCTTGTGGAGATCTTCCCCCCATCCCCAGACCCCTGAATTTAGCAGATATACTCCTAAAACCACACTGGAGAATTGGAGTTCGCATTATGTTTCCTCTCCCAGATGCCTCTGGGGACAAGGAGTCCTTTGGGAGAGGTTTTGCCTCTGCTTAGTGCCCACATTCAGCTTATCAGGGAGTCCAGGAAAGATCTGGTGTTTGCTCCAATCCCTCCCTCCATGCCTGGAGCCATGGGGCTGGCAACTCACACCAGGTTCTGCCAAGCTCTACTAGTGGTGGAATTTAAAAAAAAAAAAATACACTTGCTTCTATCTGCCACATTTCTCTGCTGGCAAAATACAATAGCAGAGATACACAGTGCCAGCATGAATTCCATTTGCTAACTGAGCCTATTCTGCTCACTGAAACAGCTTTGGAACTGTGTTTGTGTTGTGCTACAGTGGCCAAATTTCTCAGCACAGACAAAGCTGAATTCCCAGCACGGCCAGGGATGGGCTCTGCCCCTGGAGCAGCCTGGGAGCCTCTCCTGTCTCTGGCATGATTCCTTTGTTCCTTGGCTTTCCAGAGGGGAGAACTGACCTCAGATGGGTCAATTCAAGAGAGGATTTTCACACCAAAGACTTCAGGTCGCACTTTGTATTAGCTAAGTGTTGCCTTTCTTGCAATTTTGCAAATTAAAATATTACCCAGCAAAACCCAAACATGGCTCTCTGTTTAGTACAACCTGGATGCATTATCTTTTTAAGGAAGGCTCCAAAGTGAAGGTGTATTTTAGTTAGAGCAGCAAGGACAGGTTTAATCAGTGTTGAACAATTGAGTTTCTCCCCTAACCCTTGATCAATGAGCATGAAATACAATCTACCTTATAACTACTCCCAAACACTCAAGTATGTTAAACAGACTTTTGATTTTCTCCAGCTTCTTGAGTGTGTGTGAAGCTGCAGCTGAATCCAATTTGTACCATCAGCAACAGGAATTATTCTTTATTCTGCATTTGTCACTGGCCCTACATTTGGCATTACACTTCTCCAGCCACAATGAGGTGGCACTGAGTGATAGAACTCTTTTTATTGTGTTAACACTGTGATCATCCAGGTGTTTGGAGTCTGTTAGGGACCTTGAGCTACATGTCTGCCAGGACAAAAAGGTAGGAATGTTTCCAAGGAATTTTGACTGGGCAAATTGAATCACGATTGAAGCAGAAGTGGCTCTCCTGCACCTCCCCTGCAGTGTGTCCTTTGAGGAACTTGCTAAAACATCTCAATTAAATCTCATTTATCCGTGGGAGCAAGACAGGAAAGCAGCTTTTGTCCAGAGCCATGCACTTTGAGGGTGGCTGAACACACCTTCCTGTCAAACTGAGGATCCAGTGCCTTCCTGAAGGTGGAATTTGAACCTTGCTAAACCCCACAGATGGATGCCCTGACCAAAACAGCAGCTGCCGGACAGAGGCAGAATGAAACACTGAACGGAGATGAACATCTGCATGAACCACCAGCACAGCACATGCTGCCTATCAAAGGTGGAAGGGGCCATTTTTAAAATTTCTGCCACAAAGGGAATCTGTGCTGTCCTCCTGCTGAGAGGAGAATATTCATGATAAAGCCTGAACTGAAAGAACTACTAAATATTTTAACCAACTCAGTCCTCCTATGGAAAAGAAGTAATTTTCCCCTCTCAGGGCTGCATGGATGGGTGCACACTTGCGGCCTGATGGAGCAGTGATCATTTATTTAGGCTGCTTTAGCTTAACAGCTAAAATTCAGCTCTTTGACTTCCTGTGCTTAGGAAAGAAATTGATATACATTTTTTAAATCTTGAAATAGACAGAAGCCAGTAAAAGCCAAAAATGGAGGAGGAAAAAGGGAGCATTCAGAACAAATCAGCCTAGAGTAATCCAGAACAGGTTTAAGCATGTTTTTCCCCATATTGCCTATTTCCTTCTGGACAGTTTTTACTGTCTTGTTGAGCACCTTTCACCCTATGGACTTTTTATATCTCCAGTATTCCCCTGCCTGCAGGGTCAGATACCAACCTATTCCACAGTCCTTAACTCACAGCAACTCAGGGAATGCTGCTCCTTGCCACCCCAGCTATTTTCCTCTATAAATAAAAACACTGGAGCTGCTTCTCTAGTTTTTTACGACTCTTATCCAGCTTTCTGTAATCTGTGCATGTATTTTCTAATAATTGCCATGTGCACACAGTGTCAGCTCCCCTTTAAAAGCTTTAATCTTTCTGCTAATCTAACCTGAGGTTTTTGGTTGTCATCTGCCTTTCTATTCCCCATCCATTGCCAAGCAGGAACCTGCCACCCATTAATTAATCTGGACAGCAGAGCACCTGAAAACAGTCAGTCCAAATGCAAACTACAGAACACAGAATTTTCATCATCTTTCAGGAAAACCACCTTTGATTCTTAATGGTAAATCTTTAATATTCAATCTATAAAACTAGTTCAATAATGTTATTGAACTAGTTTTAGTTCAAGAGCAATAAATGAATGAGGGAAAGCAGAGGTAAAAGGGGAAAATATATAATTTCAGATGATAAACATAAAAAGACAGAAGATATTCCCAGCTTTGGGCTGCTTTCTGAGATTATGTGTGTGGTGAAGCCATTTCAGCCCAGCTACTGCCCTGCTGCCCCACTAACTCCAGTGACACCCAATGATATTACAATAATACAGCTGGCACCAGCATTCCCCAGTTCAAGGCTCTGATTTACTGCCTGTTCACCAGTGGGAACAGCAACATGGAAAATTAGCTGTTTATCTCAGGAGAGGGTCTCCCTTTCATCCCAAAGACCCACATCAGACTTTGCATTGTACTTGGAAGATCCCTGTGCTGGCTCTGGGGGGTTCCATGGGGCCCAGGTTGGCTCAGGGTCCCTGTGCTGGCTCTGGGGGTTCAGCCAGCAGTCCATGAGGGGCTGCTCAGTCCGTGGGGCTGAGCAAACTGAGCAAAAGCTCAAGGGCTGTGTCTGTAACTGGAGGTTTCCCTGGCAACATGGAGAACTTGGTACATCTCATGATTTGCAGCGTGCACAGCCTTCCTCACCAGAGCTGCAGCCCAGGGAGTGCAGGGCTGGAATCAGGAGAGCCTCCAGCTGCCCAAGCATCCAACCTCATCCATCCCAGCCCAGGGAGTGCAGGGCTGGAAGCAGGAGAGCCTCCAGCTGCCCAAACATCCAACTCTTCCATCCCAGCCCAGGCCAAGGCTCATTGCTCTGCACTGAGCAGCTTTTGGGGGCACAGCCTCCTGTGATGGCTTGTGTCCCAGAGAATGACCACACAAAACCCATTAGACTTGTAATGCTTTTTGTCCCAGCACACAACAATGCCATAAAATGAAGAAAACATAGCTTGAAGCATTGCTTAAATTAATTTCTTTTTAAAAATATTGTATATAGCTTTACTTCAAGGATTTTGAAACCACCTAGCAACTTGTATGTTAGTAGAGCAAAGCCTGTGAGAAACACAGATCCCAAATCCTAAAACTATATAAACAGAAAACGCAGGCATATCATCACTAGGAAATTAGTCCCAATTCCCATAGCACAGCTGGAAGTGAAACAACAACTCCTGATCCAAGGCAAATTACACAGAGGCCTTGACCTCTGATAATGAGTCCTGGCTCCCCAAGCTATCATGTCAGGCAGTGGTGGTAAACGTGTGTTTGGAGTGAGTGTTTGTAGAGGAAAATTCACATCATGCAACCCAAGTAATCAGAAAATACAGGAACTGACACCATGATAGGCAAGAAATGAACAAGAAGGGATCCAAGCTCATCTCCTTTGCTGCTTCCCACTGAAGGTGTTTTAGCATATTATTCTCCAATACAATTCAAACTATCAGCTGATAGAACAATTATCTAACTAAAAGATTTAACCATGATTAAAGTCTAAACAAGCTGCTGAACAAACACCTACTCAGCCTCTCTTGAGCTTCATTTCAATTCCCTGCACGTTGAGTGCTTCAGCTGCTGATTTTTCATTTACTGATGATCAGGCTGGCAGGGTTCAGGCTGGGTTTCATTTACTGAAGATCAGGCTGGCAGGGCTCTAGGCAGCATCTCTTACCTGCTCACCCACCATTTATAGTCCAACCCCCTACCAAGGCAGGGCCACCTGGAGGGGTGACACAGAAACACTTCCAGGTGGGTTTGGAAGGTCTCCATGGAGGGAGACTGCATGACCTTCCTGTTCCAGAGCTCTGCCACCCTCAATTTAAAGTTCTTTCTTGTGTTGAGGTGAAATTTCTTATGTTTTATTTATGGGCATTGCTCCTTGTCCAGTCGCTGGANACATCATGCAACCCAAGTAATCAGAAAATACAGGAACTGACACCATGATAGGCAAGAAATGAACAAGAAGGAATCCAAGCTCATCTCCTTTGCTGCTTCCCACTGAAGGTGTTTTAGCATATTATTCTCCAATACAATTCAAACTATCAGCTGATAGAACAATTATCTAACTAAAAGATTTAACCATGATTAAAGTCTAAACAAGCTGCTGAACAAACACCTACTCAGACTCTCTTGAGCTTCATTTCAATTCCCTGCACGTTGAGTGCTTCAGCTGCTGATTTTTCATTTACTGATGATCAGGCTGGCAGGGTTCAGGCTGGGTTTCATTTACTGAAGATCAGGCTGGCAGGGCTCTAGGCAGCATCTCTTACCTGCTCACCCACCATTTATAGTCCAACCCCCTACCAAGGCAGGGCCACCTGGAAGGGTGACACAGAAACACTTCCAGGTGGGTTTGGAAGGTCTCCATGGAGGGAGACTGCATGACCTTCCTGTTCCAGAGCTCTGCCACCCTCAATTTAAAGTTCTTTCTTGTGTTGAGGTGAAATTTCTTATGTTTTATTTATGGGCATTGCTCCTTGTCCAGTCGCTGGATATCACTGTAAAGAGTCTGTCACCAGCCTCTGGTAGCCACCTTTGAGACATTTATGTGCATTAATGAGATCCTCAATCAATCTTCTCTTCCCCAGATTAAATCCTGTGCTAAGGGGCTGTCAGAATGGCATTTCCAGCAGCCTGAAGGAAATCTGGAAAACTTCTCAAGGCTCCCATTGTAAACCACACACCTGAGCTAGATCCAGGTAGTCACTGGTACCTGGGCACCAGCAGGTCCCACAGAGCCCCTGTGCAGGTGTCCCCATGTGCCATTTCCAGCCCAGGATCTGACCTTAGACACCACATTCCTATTTTCCATTTAAAATCTCTGGAAGCCAGTAAAAGCCAAAAATACCAGCACAGGTAAGTGCAGGGACACCCAGGCATTTCCAGTTGCAGCTGGGAAGAAGCCCTGCCTTCAGGTGGGTGCCATGAAACAAGTCTTTCTTCAAATGCCTTTCCACAGCATCAGATGAAGAGTTCTACAGCAGTGAAATGGCAAAATGCCAGCGGGCACTGGTGGGTTTCTGTGTCACCAAACAACATCTCCACATCCAGGAAATGTCCCTGTGCTGTGGCAAGAGCCACAGGGGTTATTTAGGGACCACAGCCACTCTCATCATGGCCTGCCACTATGCACAGCTCAGCCAGGAAACACCAGCAAGGAGCAGGAGCATCCACTCCTGAGGGCAGCAGAAACACAAACACAGCCTGGGCTTACCACAGCTCCTGGGCTGACTCTGGAGCGTTTGAGAAAGTGCTCAAGTGCTCATATCTACACGGTATTGTGCCATGGGTGCATCAGCTGAGAACAGAGGAGATTAAACTGACAGTCTGTATCCTGATTTATGACATAAAAATGGCAGGATCTTTACTCATTGGGCTTGAAAAATAGTTATGCTGCTTGACTTTTTAATTAAATTGCGAAGACTATTTATTATATGACCATAAATTGTTTGTATAAATACTTATGGTTTTGAGGGATCTCAGTGCAAAGGACAAATATAATAAAAACTAATAAAAATGTATTTTTTACCATTAAATCGATAGTAATTTAAGCATGCCAAGGGTCACAATTCTATTTGAGAAAGATTGATCATTCCACAGGAAGAATTTTTAACTATTTGGCTGGTTCCTTGCACTTTCCTTGAATCAGCTTCTCTTGGGAAACCAACAGCAAAATGTTAAAACCCGTTGATTTTACATGGCAGAGGTTTTAAAAATCACCCACATTTGCACTTCTCAGGCAAGTGATGAATAATAGATATCTATACAAAACTGCCCACAAGCTTGCTAAGAAAAGTGGAACACACCACAGTGGCAATAAAAGTAATCTGTAATACCTATTTCCCCATATATGAATTCCTTAACAGGTATTAAAAATGAATGCATCATAGAAGAGGATCTACAGGCACAATTACAGATCTGAATTCATACCACTGGTATAAAAACAAAAAATCTGTTAACCTCCAATAATGTTAAGGTACTTTCAATGCCATTTGGATGACAGAAAACTGTAAGGAAAAACTACAGCTGAAAGAAGCTAATTATGGAAAATCCTGTACGAAATATTGCTGAACACAGAAGTGAGTACAGCTTCCACTCTTTTCTGCATTGCAGATGTACAGATTGGTTTAGGTAAATATCCCTGAACAGTAAAGAGAAATTTGAGCATAAAAATAATAAATTTTGGTAGAGAGAATAAGAAGCAGCAAGCTAACACTGGTTGGGAATTCCTCACTTTACTTCAGTGCATCTTCACACACACAGGGGGATCCTCTCCACAAGGACCATGTCTTGGAGATACTACAGGTTCAATATAATTCCTTATTTATGTGCACAAGTAAATAGAATGGGCTGGAGAAAACTTCACAGCTAACAAAATATTAGATATGCAAGTCCAGGGAGTGGAGCTTGCAGGTGTCAGCTCATTTAGTCCCTAGCAGGAACACAGGAATCATTACCACACATCATGCCCTGGAAGCTGTTATTTATGGGCACTGTGTTTGAAAGCAAACCAGCCCAGGGCACTCACCTTTCCCTGGAACCCATTTCTGGGGTTTGTCTAATACTTCCTATTAGAAATTATGCCTGTCACCTATTTTTGAGAAGGTCTCACCCCTCTGCCACTTGCTGCCAGACTCTGAAATTTAGTGGGGAGAGGAGCCCCCAGCTAAACAAGCTCTTTTTCTTCAGCTCATTTTGTTTGGGGCTGCTCATGTTCCTTCTGCTCCTGGTGCCAGCAGCAATATTTTTTTGCAGCCTGTCAAAACTGTGATTAAATCCAGGACTGCAATCTAAAGCAGCCCCAGCAGCCCCAGAGAGCTGCAGCAGAGGCAGATCCTGCTGTGCCAAAGGTTCCACTGGCTCCTTGCATGGGAGGGATGGGAGGGATGAGGGGATGGAGACCAGGAGCACATCCCAGCCTTGGGTGGGTTATCCTGCAGCAGTAACAAATCCACCTGAGGGTCTCACTTCTGCACAAACACTGAACCAGCAACCTTTGCACCTCAGCCTCACCTCTGCTGCACCTCTGGATGGATTCCTGCCTGATCCAGACTGCAGCAAGGAGCCCCAGCCATGCACAGGCAGAGATTTCCCAGCCATGCTCAGGCAGATTTCCCAGCCATGCACAGGCAGAGATTTCCCAGCCATGAACAAGCAGAGATTTCCCAGCCATGCACAGGCAGAGATTTCCCAGCCATGCACAGGCAGAGATTTCCCAGCCATGAACAAGCAGAGATTTCCTTGCCATGCACAGGCAGATTCCCTGCCATGCACAGGCAGAGATTCCCCAGCCATGCATGGGCAGATTTCCCAGCCATGCACAAGCAGAGATTCCCCAGCCATGCACAGGCAGAGATTTCCCAGCCATGCTCAGGCAGATTCCCAGCCATGCACAGGCAGATTTCCCAGCTCACCCTCTGCAGGAAGGTGTCTGAGATGCAAAGAGGGGTGGCAGCAAAGGCAGTGTCTCCAAGGGGATGAGGGAAGGAATACATCTTCCAGATAAAACATTTTCAGAGAGAGACAGAAGATGCTGGAATGGCTGCCTGGGGAGGTGGTGGAGTCCCCATCCCTGGGTGTGTTTAACAAAGCCTGGATGTGGCACTGGGTGCCAGGGTTTAGTTGAGGTGTCAGGGAATGGGTTGGACTCCATGCTCTTGAAGGTCTCTTTCAGCCTTGTGATTCTGTGATTTTGTGATGCTGCTGGTGGCTTGGGGGGCCTGCACAACAAGGCAGTGCAGGGGAGAAGTTCTCAGAGAAATGTTGATTCACCAGGAGGCAGAGGCAAAACCTGCTACTGTGGAGCAATGATTACCTCTGGATGAACAGGAGGGTCTGGAGCTTGTAAATCCTAGAGCACACCTCAGCAGCCTCTCAGGACATGCCATTCATGGCAGATTATTTGCCAAGAGTCCCAGTGCCTGTTGCAGCCCATCCCTGGGTGCTGAGCACCCCCTGATCCCTTTGGGCTTGTGCATGAGCTCTGCACTGCTGCTCTTGTGCCAAGATGCATTGAAAACAAATCACCTGAAGCAGGCCCCTTTCTGGGCTGCAACACTCAAAAACCCAGGTGCACTCACTATCTCTCCAAGGTACCATCCCATTAAAAAATTAAGCATTAGTGTAGAATGCATTAATACAAATATAATTATATTAATACAAATAGAAAGATAATATATAATAAAATACATTAAAACATCAGAAAACATGGATTTCTGCAAAGTTGAAAAGCAGAAAAGGATGCTGTGACTTCCTGAACTTTGCTAATGTTTGTGATTCCTCTTGCAGTACTTGGTGAGAAAGCAAAGATTTGCATTATGCAAGTCACATTCTTTCACTAATATTTCTATTCAGAGGCAAATTGATGCACTTCTAAATATCATGAAGCTATCTCTATATTCACACTTGCTTTATGGTGTATATTTCTCCTCCTTAAAAAACTTAATAATGCCAATTAAATTTAAAAAGCTGTGTAGGCTGGATTGGTGAGGCTTAAAAATGTTTTGGCTGATTAAGTTTGGAAAGATGCCTTGATTTGAAAACATTTTCTTTGTCCCTGTGCCTAGAGCCAAAGGTGACTCCACTTTGCAGCATATTCCAGCTGAACTCCAGGGAATGGCTGACAGCACAACAGGAGCTCCTGGAGAGCACACACATCCAGCCATCCTTTATCTCCCCTCCCTTCCAGCCCCCACTTTGCATTCCTTACACTGCCTAAGTCATATTTGTCTATGCACAAAGGCCCACGGGGGAATTTTCAGCACCAGGTTTACAGAATTTGCCCTTTACCACCTCCTACAGATATCTAAAAGGATACATGCAAGCCAGGGCTCCGAGGGAAGTGGGTGTAGAAACCCAGGGCTCCCAGCATCATGACAACTGGAATAGCAATAAGGAAGTCACATGTCTTGGCCAAAGTTCTGTGAAACCTTTCATTTGCAATGAATTGCCATTTTTCAAAGGGGGAAATGCATCATTGCAGTATTTCTCTTCAGAACTCATACAAAGACACACCACAATAATTTGCTTTGCCACAAATCCCTCCATAAAAAGTGCTGAACTTGCAGAGCTGTCTGCCTGAGAGGTTATATAGAAGATTTGTAGGAGCACAATCAAAGATGAAATGACATGTTAACTTCTGGATTATAACTAATCCCTCTGGAAGTAATCATTTATTCAATCAACAAAATAAAATCAGTTCCATTAACCTTGAAAGATCTACTAACAGCTACTCTCCAAGCTTCACATACACAGATTATGATGTTTAGCACTGACAGTTCCCACTATCTGATTTTTCACTGTATTTTTGTCATAAAACAGTGAAAGATATCCTCAGGCTTTTTTACTGTTTTACTTACAGAGAATGAAATCATATGGAAGGTATTTTTCTTCTCACATGCCCCAGTCTCTCTAACTGGGCCAGCAGCATTTCCATCTCCAGAGCCACCAGAGATGGGCTCTGTTGGACATTGTGGAAGCTTCCAGCAGCTTCTCACAGAAACCACCTCTGTGGCTTCCCCCCACTACCAAAACCAGGCTGTGCTAAACCAGCCCACCCTGTCATGCATGATTTCATTGCACCATCCATCCAGCCTGGTGTATTTTTGTCTCAAAACCAGCTCTGGCTGGAGAAAATTTCCCATGGCAAACTGACATTTTGTGGCTCTGTGGTGTCCTCTGATTCCTGGTGTGTTGCTGCTCAGTGCAGGTGATGCTGAGCCTTCCACACTGCACCAAACACCTGCAGAATGAGAGGATTTACAGCAATCCCCAGCTCAGCATGGCCATTCTGGAGTGCAGCCATCCCCAGCACTGGAGCACCCCGTGAGGCCTGAAGGGATGAGCTCTGAGACCTTGGATCCAGCCCAGCTTCACAGCAGCAGCTCTGGGAGCCAGGCAGAGGAAAAGGCAGGAGCATCCCCCAGGCATCTCCTGATTCTGGATTTTCTTTCTCAGAAGGGAAATTCAGAACAAATGAAATGGAAAAGGTGATTCAGATGCACTGGCAGGAAAACAAACTACAGAACTTTTAGCAAAGTCAGGTCTGTCACTGCTAGAGCTTCAGGAGTCCTCCAGAGGAACAGACTGAACAGAAAGTGCTGAGGAAAGGATGGTTCTGGAAGGATCAACAGCCAGCTGAAAGGCAGCACAAAGCCTTGTGTGCTGCAGTCAGCCTTGGGCCACACTCACAAACTGCAGCACTGCTCAGTTTACACTGCTCAGCATTGCTGAAAAGCTGTGCCCTTCAGGTCCCAGGATGGCAATTTCCTGGAATTACCTGGGGAATGGTCCCCAAAGCCCAGAGCCACAGCAGGATTTGGGTGCTGACTGCAATACAAGCTGACACCTGGGAGAGCAGGTGGCCGCAGGATGGTTTCTACAACAGCTGGGTGGTTACACACAGGGGCTGCCTGCAAGAACCTGAAAGAAAAGCAGACATCTCCTGTTAGCCAAGACTTGGCCACAGTATCCACATGTCCAGGTGCAAGCTGTAAATATTGAAAAATGTTGAATCTCCAGCCCCTGGAGACAAACAGCAGCCTGAGCAGGGGCTGGATGTCAGCACTGAAGCCCAAGCCCAAAGGCTCAGTCCTGGATGCTCAATCCTGCTCTGACTGAAGCCAAAAGGAAATCTGCAATGCACTAAAAAAGCCAAGTTTACTGGTATTTATGTTTATAAATATATAATTAATGTTTGTGAAAAATTCATTCTGGGAGCCATGGAGAGCAGCAACATCAGAGGAAAGCAGACTTGAAAAGAGATGGGAGAGGTTGAGTCAACAACAGAGCATCTTTATGATCCATATATTTAACAACTGCACCTTTCTGTGCTGTTTTTAAAAATCACCCTTATTTGTTATCTGTGCATTTGTGCAACACCTTTACCCTGCAATCCCCCAGGAAAATTATTAAATTTAATAGAATCCACCCACATTTTAAAGCTGAAATGGAAAGTACTCATATTTAATAAAAAGTACATTTTCTAAATGGTTATGGTATTTAATTTGCATTCTATTTGCCATTTTAACTGCAGCTTTATTAGAACAGCATTGTTGGCTGCAGTGTTTATTTTTCACCACCATTGTCATGATAAGAAAAACATGGAAAGCAGATGAAAAACAGGGAAAAAATAATAAAAACACAGCATGAGCAGAGTAAGCTGAAATGTGTGTTTTGGGGAAAAATATCTCAGATCTCTGCAAAGCTCAAATCCCCAATCACCCTCCCTGTAAGCTTCCAGGAAGAGAAAAGAAGATGTAGGATGTTGCTGGCTTATTTCCATGCCAATTAAACATCCTTTTGCTTTGGCAGAGAGGCACAGAGTCAGCAGGTGAAAACTCAGCCCTGCAGCCAGCTGTGCCCATTGGCACTGGTGAGGAGACCTCTCCCAGGCTCTGATTCCTCTGATGGTGGGCACAGAGCTCCCTTTCCTTCTGCTGTCTCCATCTCAGGATGCAGTGAGCTCTGTGGGGAGGATCTGGTGCCAGATGTCTGTGTGTGCCCAGGTCAAATCCCCAAGCAGAAGATTAGACACGTCTGCACCGAGAGGATCATCCCCAGCCTCTGGTAATGAAATCACAGAGATCAGGAGGAGAGGCTGTAAGGCTGGCCCTGGAGAGGTGGGACATGAACTGGCAGCAAGGGAGACA
>WBNQ01083090.1:31807-54388 GCA_013401375.1 Spizella passerina | reverse complement strand
CCATGATTCCCCAAGGCAGCCATCCCTGTGCTGTTACACAGATATATCCCTATATATCACAGATACATCCCTGTAAGAGATATCCCCAGCCCTCCTCACACCTGCCCTTGATTCCGTGGCCACAGGAACCTGCGCTGCTCTCTCCCAGGGCTGCAAAGGCTGAAAACTCAGGGATGTGGGGAAGGGACAGCAGGAAGGCTCAGTGAGGAAGCTGCTGAGCAAAGAACAAAGCAAACGAATGGGCTGGTACTGTATTTGTATCTCCAGTTTTGGGAACAAAGCTGTGCTTCCCTTTGGTCATACCAAGCTGCTTCTGGGCAGGAAATAAAAAGGAGAGGAGGAAAAAAAACATTCTTTTATTTAACTTGAATTTACTCTGTTTAAATGGTCATTGAAAAAACCCCAAACAAACAAGGAGGAGCTAAAACAACCTGTTGCTGCAACAAGTAAAATATCTCTGCAGCTCATCTCTGAGTTTTCTGCTTGGGTTTACCAAACTCTTTCTCTGCAGCTCATCCAATCTCTCTCTCCTCATCTTTTTGATTGTAATGCTGGAATTCAAGTTTCAGTATAAAAAAGAGAAGCCAGCAAGGCAGTGGCCAGCCTTGATTTCACTGTCACTTGGGAACACCCCAAGGAGCTCCTGGGCCACTGGCCAGACCTGCCTGGGGCTAGGGAGGACCACACTACCCAGCCTCTCCTCCAGTCCCACAGCTGGGAGCAGAGGGAGCTCAGATATTTTTTCCCTTCCAAAAATTCCAGTAGAGACTCCTATTCACCCTAGGCAAGCAATTTTGCCAAACCTGGTCGCACCAAAAAAAGATCTTCAGCAGCAGCATGCCTTGAATGATATATTTTTTAAGTAAGACTGCATATTCCTGGTTCAAAATCAGAACCCAGACTGCTGAAAATGAAAAGGAACTTTCTTCAGCCTGTTAACTTAAGGGCAACAAGAGACCTTTGTGAAAAGGGGTTTTTTTCCCATTAAATTTTGCCTATCTTTTCAATGCTTACCCAACTGAGATCAAAGCCACAAATTAATGAAGCAAATATACTCTAAACCAGCGTTTCAAAGTCATAAAATGTTAAAGAACCTTATTCAGAGCTTCAGCTTCTTTGGATCTGGCTTAGTAGCTTGTGACTTACTGAAATAACAGAGAGCTTTGTATAAAGCCATGTGGAATGTATTTATAGTACGTATAGAACCAGAAAAATATTTCATAAGCATATGCATCAGATTTTTGGCACTGCGAACCCTACATCAGAAATAAGAATTTGGCCACAGACCTAATCAGAAAACACTTATTCACTTTTCTCTATTGTGGCTGCAGTCAACCACTGTAAAAATTAGAGCACTGTTTTCAAAGCAGGGCCCAGTTCAGCTGCATGCTAAGTACCATCACTGATTATATTCCTCCTGCATTTGTCCAAGATGGATTTCAGTGTCCCACAAAACTGGCTCTGCCTTGTATAACAACAAGATTCGACAGCCAGATCTCATTGTTACCTTATTAGTGAGAAACTCTGCTAAATCACCTTCAAATTGCTCGCAAGGCCACATTTCTCTAAAGGTCAACGTAAACGCAGCACACACACATTATTACAGATTTCTGAGCGGCCAGTGGTACTGATTCCTCAATATTCTATTTCCCTTTGCTAAGAGCAGATGCTTGTTTCACCTTCTCCCAGAGTGTGCTCTTGGGACAGCTGTGAATGAACCTGGCCCAGCTGAGGGCAGGGAAGGCACCCAGGATGGAGCTGCCTGAGCCCACTGATGATTCCAGGCTTTCAGTGGGATCTGCCCAGACATTTCTGTGATTTATCCAGGAGCTCTGGCTAATTCAAGGGTGCCAAGAGCCATTTCAGTGTGAATTCACGTGCTCTCTGTGGTGACCTGGTGTCACCAGTGCATTTTGAGGCACGGCTGGGAAGCTGGGCCGATTAGAAAGTACAACTCAGCAAGCAGCTCTTTATCAACCAGCTTCAGCTGCAAACCCATGCACTCCCCTAATGCATAATGACCCCTGTACCTGGGCTATTCCCAAGCCACCCCAGCCCAGTCTTCTCCTCCCTCCCCTTTCCAGGTGAAAATGCAATTTACAAGAGCACAGGACGCCCAACGCGCACAACCCTAAAAGCACAACATCACCGCAGATAATAAATTCTGTTCCACAGCCTCTCCCATGAAGAGTGTTCAAGTGATGATTAACCAACAAGCCAAGTGCTCAGCTGCAATTTCAGCCCCTTCTGAACAGCTTTTGCTCAAGGCACACTAGGGCAGAGGATTAAGAAGCCCCTCCCAAATGGATGAAAAACCCCTTTAAATGACCATCTCCCAGGTCATTATGGCAATAAATATATATCTATATACACACATATATATTACGTGTATAAAGAAAGGGGGAAAAAGCCCTCAGACAATCCCTCTCTAGAGGATTACTTCAACACTTTTGACTTCAGAGAGATTGAAACCGATTCTCCTAAGCAAGCAGCTTTAACCCAAATCAGAACTCACCTCTTCACCAATCAGAAAGAAGCTTTTTCAGAAACTTATACTTCATAAGAGTTATATGGGCCTTAATCCTCTTGGAAACAGTTTTAAGTCATTATTCCAGGAGTTATTAGGTTGGAAAACAGCTTCTAGGCAAATGATGCTATTCACAAACCTTTTACACCAGAAATAATGGTTGGATTATTTCTGCCTCAAAAGTAGTCTTGAGGTCTGATTTCTGATTTTCTTTATATCTGATGCTCCTGAGGACAAAAAAAAAAAAAAAAAAAAAAAAGGGGGGGGGAGCGNAAAAAAAAAAAAAAAAAAAAAAAAGGGAACACAGCCCCACTTGCACATTCCAATAATAATAGAAATTTTAAAAACATAGAACTAATTTTATAAGGATTATAGTGGCAGCAATGACAGCAAGTTTGAATTATAAGCAGAAGTAAAAAACAAAAAAAATTAAAAACAAAAAACTAAAATATTCTGTCTTCCAGTGCAGTATCTCCCACCCCAGATAGTTTCCTTCTTGTCTTAAAAAAAAATTACCATTTTATATCATATGAATTTTCAGTGAGAAGAGAATTCAGCCCCAAAGCTGTTTTATTTCCAAAAGCTTCTCCTGAGCAGTTGCCTACTTCTCCATTTTATAATAAAGTCAAATGTGCCAACACCAAAAAGCACCAAAAGCAGCGCCCCAAACACACAATGACAAGTCCAGACCATATCAATTAATCCATGCTATACTGCAAACTTGGCTTTCTTCAAGCAGATCAAATCCTGACATTTCCATGGCAATTTTTGCCTGAATAAGAACTTCAGGATTTACCCCATCACTTTTCCATGTAGCTGTATATGCATGTGAAGTACCCATAATCTTCCTTTTCTCCAAGAAAATAACTGAACTATTAACTTCAACCCCTACCTGGTTAAAACCAGTTATTGGTAATTTTTCACCCATTAATTTTACCCCAAAGATGAATTTCTATTCTTTGCTGAAAAGGGGGTCATAGTGGAAGATAGAACTCCAACAGCACAAAAAGAGCAGCAGCATCTCTGACTAAATTCTTCACTGGAGCAGTGATATCACTTGGCCCAAGGATTATGTGGCATCACTTTCTGAAGTGCATTAAAAATGTATTAATTTGCCTATATAACAACTTCATCATCATTGCTCAGGAGAAATCCCTAAACCTGCAGCAAAGGCCTTCCGAGGTAAACTAAAGCTAAGGAGACATAAGGTAATTAAAATAAAAGAAAAGGAGAATCGTTGCATTTGTTCTCCTTAGTTATATTATGAATAAAAACCCAAAACTAATGTAATAATGTATCCCAGCAGTTCAAATCTTCTAATTTATGTAGAATGGATTATTACTTAGACAATCTGACCCTGGGCAAAACTTCCTCAGTTGAGAAGATTTACAATCTAATTATGCAGGAAGTTCTGCTGAGACAGTTTGGGTGCAATGGCCTTCTATTGCATTAGCTTAGCTAAAATTGCTGCTCCTTCACTGGCTTGGGCTTCCAAGTGCTCAGATGAAAACAGAAAATCCTCCCTTGGTGTCCTTCCCTTCCCTTTAGCCTTTCTCAGCATTTCTGGGTGCACAGGCACTGCTCTCCACCGCACACAGCACAGAGGGGCTGGGGCTGTACAATCCAGCTCCAAGCTGCCTTTCAGCCTTTTGCTTTGGCCCCAGTTCAGTGAAATGACTTCAAAAAGGACCATCAAAGTGCTGCTCATAATTTTTACAATGATAGTTGCTGGGTTGTTTCTCCCCTCCCCTATTGCAAATGCCCCTGAAAAAAGCCTGGAGCTGAAGTCTGTTCCTGTACACTTGTTTCTTCATCCTGCACACACAAAACTAGTTTATTTTTGTAGGGTGGCTCTGAGATGTTGTGCTGCTGTCTCAGACACCTGAATATTTTTAGCAATCTATATCATTAGATTAAAAAAAAAACAAAGTTCCTCAACACATACAGAAATAGCAAGAGCTTTGCAAGCCTGCAGAGGAAATGATGGGAAATTTGGGGCTAACAGAATTGGAAGTGTCTTCTCTCCTGTGGCTGTTTTACAGTGTATCAATACAGCTGAACATACAGACACGTCCTCCATTAACACAGACAGAGAAATCAGTGCCTTTCCTTCTTCACAGGAAGTGTTTTGATTTCAAAAGGTCAGTGGATCATATCACAGCCTCTGACCTCGATGATTACCATGTGCAGTAATGCACATTTTTATCTACAGGTGGCAGACCTTTGGAAATCAGCTTCAAATTCATTAGACATTTTTGTTGATACCACCGCCCACATTCAAAAGTAAGAATCTGCAGCATAAAGTTCTAATTAATGCTGTTCAATTTAGAGGACAGATTTGTCAACAAAGTGGCTCAATTCTCAAAGGCTAGTGACCCCTCTCAGAATGAGGCCTTAAAAAAAGAAAAATAATTTTAAAAAATTAGTTGCTCAGTAAATAGCAAGCTTTTATTATTTAAAAATCATTCAGCAACTCAGCAAAAGATTTTTTTTTTCTGTATAATAGGAGTTTCACTTCCTTGATTATTAAGCACTGCCTGGCAAATTAGTGATTTTTTCTTTGATAAGCTTATTTAGAAGAGGAAAAGATGAGAATGTCACAACTGACTTCTGGCATTTAGAAAGATATAAGTGAATGGTACAACTTCTCCAGATCTGAATCAATCACGTTAAAATACCATGACTTAAGCTGTCATCTCAGATGTGTGTCTAAGGCCTCACCACCAAGCAGAAAAACATCGATTTACACCATAATATTATCAATCATTCACATAATACTGCATTCAAATTTAATTACAATTTTTTTTTCTGCTGAAAAACAACAGCAGCATAGCCCTCTGCATGTGGACAAACCCCACTGAAATCAAGCAGGCTGCCTCTGGGTTTTAGCTTAGGCAGGCCTAAAGCCTAAAGCCTGAGGCCTAAAGCCTCAGCACAGCGTGGGCACAGCTTCTCCTCATTGCCACCCAGGAAAGGTGGATGTGTCACCTGTCACCAGGCTGCATTTCCAACCCTGCTGTTCACTGATGGCACAGAACAAGAGAGCAACCTGGCCAAAGCCAGGTGACACCCAGCCCTTGGCAAACCCATCACACTCACCATGCCAGCCTCAGCTCACGATGACACGGGTAAAAACGGGGCCACCTAAGGGAAGTGCTTGTCCTTGAAACCCTAAAAGCTTGTCTTTGAAACCCTCATCCTGCCAGCATTTACTCCTCATGGAAACCAGGCTAAGCACAAAAGCTGCTTCAGGATCGCTGCCTCTGCAGCCCCTAAAATCAAGAGCCAAACAGGGTGAGGTGACAAAGTGCAGTTACATTTTGGATGAAGGGTCTCTCCATATTTTGGGGTGAACAACACCCCAAAATACATGTGTCAAATACATGCCAAAAATGTGTCCAAAATGCCCTTCTGACATAGGGCAAGCACATTTTATAAGTTTAGCAAAGAAGCAAAATTGACAAGAATCAGTTAGAAGGACAGGTAATGAAATAATTCTCCCTCTTGGTGCAACCCCTCTGAAGCCCCCCTGCTTGCTGGTTATGCCTTATTACATCAGAAAGGTCTTGGGAAGGTGTCTTGTCCTTGATTACCACAAGAAGCAAGACTAGAACAGGCCCTCAGGAATGTGACTGTCTATTGGAAAAGTGCTGAAGCTAGAAATCTCTGTAACTGTATGACAACAGTCTACAGAGCTAGGAATATATGTGAAAAATATATAAAAGCAAACATCATTTTGGCATCAGGATCAAGACACAAGAACTGGTGGGATTATCTGCAACTGAGTCTCCTCCCAGTCCAACAGCATTTAACCAGATTCCTCCCCACCCAGTCTCCCTAATGACAAGAAACACCAAATTTGTAAAAATTCAGTACTTGGGATGTAGATATTCACACAGCAACACTACTAAAATATTGTAATATATCCAATCAAATTTAATTACAATCAAAAACAAACAAAATCAACCAAAAAACCAAAACAACAACAAAACAAAACAACAATCCAACCCCAAAACTCTTCCATAGTTATCTTACTGAACGTTTTGAATAGATGGAACTGCAAAGTTGAGTGAGTAACAGAAAGTACAGACAAATTACAATATTGACACTGAGCAGACAGACCCTGGAGAATGGTTATTTGCTGGCTGGCATGCCCACTGCTCCCCCTCCTCTCCAGCCCAAAAGTGGGTGAGCAAACTGAGCACACACTAATGTCTTTTGTGGTAACCTAGTAACCTTCTCCTTTTCCTCCCCAAGCTCTTCCTTCGCACCACACTCTTCCTTGCTGCCACAATAATTGCACCGTGTCTTTACAAGGCTTTGTTTTCCTACCCAGTGCAGAGGAGCTGGGGTTATTTTCAGTCTTGGGAAGCTTGTAAACAGGATCAAACAGGAACCCGGTCATCAGCAAGAGGAAGGCTAGAAAAATAAAAGCAAATGCGTATCAACAATTTTATTTTAAAAAGAAAATACATCCAAAACATGAAACAAAAGCCTGGGCTCTGCTAGACATCCCCCTCCCCACTCCTTTTTATTTAGTTCATGAACTCTTTTTTGCAGAACAGAGGCTGGTGTAAATTAATGTGTGACCCAACACGTATCACGTGGGAAAGCTGCCATAGAAATATGGAATGGCAAAAAAAAAAAGAAGTAGACATTATTAGAACTGAAGAAGCACCTCTTATCATGATAAATCAATACCAGACTGAACTAGGAGGCAGCTGTGACTCCATGTTCCTGTTTCTCTGGAGTGCTTGAGCAGCTCAAGCACACTGATGGCTGACATGCCTGCACGGCCAGTATTATTATCAAGATAGTCTAACCAAAACAATCTGTAGTATGAAAGAGAGGTATGAGTATCAACAGGAATTTCTTTTCTTTTTCAACTACAAAACACACACACAAGCATGTACATTTTACAATCAACATCCTTAATATATAAAACCAGGAGGCTTTTCCTACTGGTTTAACTTGACAGAATTCCTTTCCAGCCCTAGAGCTCAGAGAGCTCCAGGAAAAGTAGCAGCAGCATGCAAGACCCACCAAGACCAGGCTGGTGCATGAAGGTTGAAAAGCCAACCATCCCTGGCTCCCTACTGAGCTCTGCATGCAGGCAAACTTGGTGAAGACAAACCTCCATCTCCTATATTATTTTTAAGCAATCAGATGAACAGACAGAAATGTGTCCTCTGTATATTTGGTATAGAAATTTCCTCAGTCATGAATTTCTGCTCTTAGAATGGTAACTGTCTCTAAAATCTGTGCTGAAGAAAGAGAGGGAAAGTCATTCCTCAATGAAGTTATCAAAATTTTCTCCTACAAAGATAAGGCAAGTTTTGTGGGACCTATTAGACTACCTGTTCACCAGCATCAGAGAACACAAATACACTAATTTCTTAACTCCTATTACTTGGTTATCAAAATAGCCATTCATTAACTAAAGAGCATCATACAAAACCAGTCCTTTATCTTCCTTCCTGACCCACACATTATCAACACAGCAGACAAGGACCACGAGCTGAGAAAAGAACAAGCCCCACTCAATTCACGCCTAATTAGGATGAAACCCCGGGACAAAACAGGTCACAGCACAACCACAACAAGTAACACTCATTTGCAGAATATTCCCCATTATGTATTTAGCCTCCTCATGTCAGCAGAATGCAAGGAAAAAGTAACACTCATTTTGTTCATTCTCTTATTTTTGGCAACCAGCTTTGACCAATGATACCTGCTTGTCCTTGTCCTGTCTCCTCCCTTAAACGCCTACAAAACTAATGATTTTCCATGACCTAGGTATTTCTAGGGTTTTGGAGAGGCTTTTCTTGCTAAATTCTCTGTACTTAGCAGTTACCTTCCACAATCTGGGCAGGCACAGGTACAAAAATTAAAAAAAAAAAACAAATGCAGTACCATCAACAATCACCACCACCTGAATTTGAATCTCAGTTGTATTTGGGTTAGTTTACAGCTAAGTAACCCAAAAAAACTCGAGAGAGAAAAAGAAAAAAGAGGGGAAACCAAAACCCCAAAAAGCAATAAAACCTACTGACTTTGCTCTTACAGCCCAGCCACAGGAACGGGTTGGTGACCCCCAGTTTATTCCCATACAGACTTAAGCATTTTCTTCCTGGTAATTTTATCTACATACAACTTTCTAGCTGGTGTCAAGCAGCTTCAAAAGGGTTGTTTTATGATTGTTAGAAAAGACAAAGCGTAACTCAGGCTAACAACTCCCTACAAGATTTGATGGGAATAAGGTGATTTTTTTTCGGGAGCAGAGGTGGAAATATCTGTATGGAAAAAGACCCTTTGAAAAAAATCAGATTTACTTGGAGTAAGCAAACTTTAGTTAATTAGTTGAAGTGAAAATACAAATGTGTTTTTAAAGATAAAAACCCACCTAACTCAGCTGTTTATTAACAATGCAATGAAGCAATCACCAAACATTAACAGGGACTGCTGAAATTATGGATCTTGGCTACAGCCTTGAGTGGAGAGACAGAAGCAGTAAAAAAAGGGCCTGCTGCCATGTGAAATCACCTAGAGCCTGCTCTGCAATTAAACTCACTTTCATATTTACTGCAGTTTCCATAGGATGGACCTAAGAAAAATTCTGCTTTTAAACTATTTCTTTGACTCTCTCTCTATTTCCATAACTAGTCCTACAATATTTTTGTTTCTACAGCAACATGGTTGGGAGTCATTATTTGGGAGGACTGGGAGTGCCCCATTCCAGAGGCAGGCAGCAGCTCCATGTACAGGAATTAAAATNTCTAAAACCAAGTTCTTTGCAGTCTGAACAAGATTGTTACCCATAATTCAGTCTTTGGCTTTATCCAAGTCCCCTACATCTGGCTTCTGACAACATAGTATCATAGTAGGCACCTGCTACAGGACTTGGTCTAGCTATGCACCATCTTCTGCATCCATCATGAAATCCTCTGCACACACTGCATGGCAGTCTTTACACATAGCCTCAGCCATCTTATGACTTTTGTGATAATATTTTTTTTAACCATGGAGTTCGTTCTCTGAGTAGAGAGATTCTTAGTTGATCCTCTCTCAATCTGTTTAGAAATGATGGCATCATGCCTGTAATTGCACAGTTTGGAACCACTGTCCTTTTGAAAGCACTCTTCAGTCTTTTAGGTCTGTGTCAGGTGATGTAAAGAATGTACTGCCACTCTTTCCTGCTGTCCCAACACGGGTTTTCAAAGTTTGACTTCTCTTGACTGTACAGTTTTGAACAGTGCAATTCATGGTGTTAATCTCCCTACTGAAATCTATCCAATCTATCCTGGCAGAGAAAGGTGCCTTAAGGTCTCTTCTAGAAGACAAAGGAAGATCACAGAGTGTTTCAAAGTTCTGATTTCAGCTGGGGTAGAGTTAATTTTCTTCCTAGTAGCTGGTACGGTGGCGTGTTTTGGACATAGTATGAGAATAAGGTTGGGTTTTTTGGGGTTTTTTTGGTTGTTGTTTTGTTATTTTTTCATTGTTATTTGTTATTTATTTATATTGTTTTGTTATTTTGGGTTGTTTGTTTTGTTATTTTATTTATGTTTCAAATAATTTTTGTTCTAGAAAAATACCAGGTGGCTTGTGCAAGACTACCTCCACAGTACCTATCTATTCCTGTAAGAGCAAATTCAGTAGGTTTTATTGCTTTTTGGGGTTTTTTTCCCTCTTTTTTCTCTCTAGTTTTTTTTTTAATCTATTTGCCAAGCAGAGTCATTTATCCCCTATTAGATAAAGTATAATAGACTGTACCAAAAGGGTCACTGGCCTTCCATTTAATGATATTGCCAGCACCAATCTCCATTTTCCCGACAGTGTCCCTCAACACAGAATAAATGGCTGATCTCTTCACAATAACAGCTGATTTCTCTTTATTAAGCTAAAAAGGTCACCATTTTCTACGGCTGGGCCGCCCTGCACTATTGATAATTTTATGCATAAACAAATGGCAAATTTGTGCCACATAAATATGCATTAGCAATTACTTTTTCCTCGGGCAACGCTCGCCGCATGCAAATGTGTCCCTCACAGGGCCCGGTGGCTTTTGTTTTAGCTCTTGAACAGCCAAACAAAAGAGCACAATAAACAGTTTAAAAATTGCCAATCAATAGGAAATGCAAATGCAAAGGTAAATGGCAGGAAACTTGCCCAAACAAATAAAAGTGAATTAAAAAAAAATAAAAAAAGCCAAACAAAAATCATGCAAAGAAATACAGAAATAAATGGAAAGGACTCTCTCTTTTCTCCCCACTCTCTGTCTACAACTCTGTTTTATTTCTTTTTGATAGAGACATGGCTGAGGTACTCTGCGCTGAACCCACATGGAAGCCCCTAAAATGTCCACATGGGCTGGGTATGTTTTAGGCTGGCAGGCAAAGGAGGCAAAAGAAGGATGTCTGCAAAAAATTCATAGTGGATCCATGACTTAGCTTCTCCTGGCTGCAAATTTCCATTAAAGAGCTTTAAAGAAAAGCTAGATTTGCAGGAATCACTGAAAAAAGCTTCAACATCTTCTGCAAATAGTGATTTGGGATTTTATTACTGGGGAAGAGCCCAGAAAACACCAAGCTATCTGTAACTACATACAGACATCTGTAGTGACTGCCTAATAAGTGTTGTCACTTGGGAAAGTTGAACTCCATATAATTTCCCTTACCCCAGGGGCAGAAAGCTGGATTTTGCCTTGTCTGATCCTTGGAGTGCTCAATTCCGACAGCAAGTCAGAGCTGTGTGCAAGAGGCAGGAGAGAGGCAAAACATCAGAGCCAGACACGAAATTGGTATGACCACAGAAAAGCAAAGCTGACAATTTGAGGAGAGCTGATGCTTCCTTTGAGTTTTCCCCTTCTGCAGAGGACAGAGTGTGACACATGCAGTGATCATTATTGTTNAAACCAAAAAAAGCCAAACCCAAAAAAACCCCAAAAAACCCACAACAAACCAACAAACAAATGAAACAAACAAAAAAACCCACAAAAAAACAACCAAAAACCAACAACCAAACAAGAAAACCAAAAACCCGAACCCCAAAAAAACCAAAAACCAAAAAGAACAACAAAACAAACAAAACCAAAACCCACCAACACACAAAAACAAACCCCAACAAAACCCCAAGCCCCAAATGCCCCAACAAATCAAACCTAAAATATAATTTAGTTCAACAGAAGAGACTAATCATGTGCTTCAAGTGTTTCCCATATAGGGCACATCATCCAGCAGGTAACCCACATACACAAATTTGTCTGATGTTACTGTCCAAGGGTTTTATTTTTAGCAAATGGGAATGTTCCTGTCAATGTAAGCACTCAGCAGCAATCCTACGTCTTTCCCACCCAATCAGCTGTCATGGAATGACAATTTCACAGAATTCATTTCCATGAATTATACTAAAAATCAACAAGCTGATAAATATAAATTTTTTGCCAGTTAATTCAGTTCATTTCTTGCCTTTCACTTCCCCTGGTTTTGGCTTGGATAAAGTGTAACACCACTTTATGGCAGGACTTTTGATCCTGATAGAACCTGATAGAAGTGTTAAAGGCTACAGTGGAAGAGGTAATTTTTTGAAATTATTCTCTTTCTAAGAGCACTCTTACACATGGTCCAGTACAGGAGAAGCTGCACCAGGCACAGGACAAGATATGCCCTCCCAAAGAGAAATTCTTCATTTTAGGCTTTTAGCCAGGAGCACTCCCACACCAGTTACACATTTCAGCCACAAATCCACAACTTGCAGCTTCTCTAAATGGTGATAAGATGATCAATTCAACGTAGTACATATGTGAGATCTGTAGAAATGCCCTCTTGCCATCAACCTTCCTTGGCTCTGCCACCAAGAAAAAAAAATTATATTGATAATAGCACCTCATCCTTTGGGTTAGTCAAGGCTCAGCCAACAACTGCATCCCCATCAGAGGGAGCATCCTCAGTGGAAACACTCTGCCCTCTCCAGCTGGCCTTGGACACGCCAATGCTGTCCAGGGGCACCCACTGCAAATCCCAAAGACTTCAGAAATAACATCTTGCAGAAATTTGCACACCACTTTGTTAAGCTGAACGTGATTGAAAGAGCCGTGGTTATACGCAAAGTTCTCCTGAGGTCATCAAGAGAGTGAAAAAAGGCATAAGCAGGTATGCAAAAGCAAGATCAAATAAATTGTTTAAATGTCACTGCAAAGGTAGTTCTCACGAATGTCTCTGCGGCCAGACTACTGCCATTAACACAGTTAGAAAGTCTGTAATAGGAAGGAAATTATTACTACATAAAATATTCCTACAAAGAGAGACTGCTGCAGAATTGAAATGAAAAGATGTAGCTCAATCTGTTAATGCCCATCCCACATGTGTGAATGTGATGAACAGTGGAGAATGAAATGCCTGTTAAATCTCTGCTAACAAGGGTATTTTAAATAGTATACATGGGTCCTTCTGTATTGCTTCCATGTCTTAACAAAATTTGATAGGGTTATCCATGTTAAACCCCAAAAGTAGCAGTAGCACTATCAAAACAAGACCTCCAAAGAGCATACCAAGAGATGGCCATTTTCTACAACAGTGGGTGGAGTTGTTTTTGTGAGAAGGATGCAGCTCAAGAGAGTGAGAGAGGAATAGAGAAGAAACTATTTTTGTCAAATTCAAGCTCTCTAGCTCTCTCTCCCAACGATTTCAGCTTCTACTCCTGTTGTCTAGCCCCCATTTTCAACAACAGTTATTGTCACTAGCGGTTAAAAGAAGTTAAAGACAGAAATGAGCACTCACAACTACAATCTTCATAGAAACATGCTTTTAATATCAAAGATTGCCATTAAAAAAAATTTTAACAGCTTTCCTAGAAAATTTTAAAGTTAAAGCTTTCTGGCAAGAATGAGTTTCTTTAAGAACTTTAATACTGCACAGAGCTGTCATTGATAGTTCCCAAATAGTTATTGTGTATATTTTTATATGGTTACACACGTGGAAAAAAGATAACTCGATGACAATGCAGATGCTGACACATCTGCATGCCAGGCTCTTAGAATTGAGCCACATATCAATTCTTCCCTTGATGCCATGTAGATCATTACACACAAGCACACAAACACCTGAGGAGACCCAAAAGCAACGAATTTCAAGCATTACAGATAAATCCTACCTCATCCCCCCTCCCAGACTAAGTATTAGCACTTCAAGATGTGTCCCCCTAATGCAGCTACAGCCCTCGTCTTTGATGCTTCATTTTTCTCCCTTCAATTCATTGCTTTTAATTGTTTTGAATTGGGAAACATCAGAAACTGTCAGCAAGAAGTTAGAGTGAATTAGCATCAGAAAATTAGTGGGTTTTTTTAATTAAAGAAAATGCAATGTTTTTGTTCTCCAAATCTCCTCCTTCCTCTTCTCTCTCCACCCCGAGAATAATCAAAATGTGCTTCTGCAATCAATGCATGTCTGAAAAGTAAGCTGGATTTCTTCTCTTTCCCTCATATTGCCTACCAGTAATAGCTCCATGATTAAGACTCAGCTGACAGTTCTCATGCCACTGAAGTTGAAAAACATCCAGCTCACTCCTCCAGGAGCTGAATTGGTCCTGCAGGGAGGGGAGGGGGAGATAAACACATCTGATCGGGAGGCACCCACAGCCAGAGCCACCAGAGCACCCAGCCCAGGCAACCCCAGCCTCCCAGCAGAGAGCAGATTTAAGCACTCCACTCCAAACAGTAGGAAACGTTTCTGAAGGTTTCCATATGAACCCGGCAGAGCTGACCAAGCGCATCCATCTGTTCGCTTTCATAGAAGCAATATGCACGCTGCCAGGATGGGACCTCTGCTGGGGCAGGGCCCTGGGACTTCAATTACATCTGCCACTTCCCTGCTTTGCAGCAGCCTCAGCAGCAAAGCAGCAATTGCTTTTTTTCTTTTTTTTAAAGCCTCAAAATAGCATCCTGAGGAAACGCACGAGAAAATGACTATTTCCACATTTCCTCCCTTTTCTACCTGATGACTTTGCCTCAGTACCTAATATTAATATCAAATGGGATGTTCTGAGCTGAGAAACATGGAAGCATTTCAAGAAAGCTTTTTTAGTGTCTCATTTCCATCTCCTTAGCTCAGAAGGGACTATTTCATAAGCAAATCTGAACACCTTCAAGCAGCTCATGATGAGAGTATCCCGAATCAAATTAGTTACCTTGCCTCTATTAAACTGGCAAAGCAGCAAATCCTCATCCCTCCCCGCAGAACATAATCACCACTACAACAGGCAGAGCAGAACCTCCAAATATGGCTGCACCTTACATACCCCAAACCTGAATTACAGAACGCAGATTACTTTTGAAAATTTATATTGCTGATCATGTAGCTTATTTCAGCTAAGAGTTTGTTTCTTTTCCTGATGCAAGCATGAAATTCTGTTTCCTCGATTGCAAACCAGTCCTTCTTACTTCAGCAACTGTGGGGCACGCAACAGATCAGCACAATAAAGGCAAAGGTAAATTTTGGGTAATTGCCTAAACCTCTGGAGTAGTGGTTTTCAAAGGACTGAGTTCCAAACAATTGGTGTTGTTAATGTTCTTTGCTTTTCTCTCTAAATATACAGCATATCAGCAGGAGCCACACCACCACTGACCAAACCTCTACCACCACCACTGGAAACATCATAATCTTAGTTGTGGCTGGCCCAATATATATATAGTGAAAATAACAGATTATATTTGATTTTAATACAATAACATTATAATAATATTTTATTATAGATGATATATCATAATTGCAATACATTCTAATTTACTATATAAAATAAAATAATATATTTTATATATAATTTATTTTTANATATATATGAGGAAATAAATGCAGCATCCAATACACAAGAACAGTGAGTATAAAACTTGAACAAATGAACTGCTTGGCTTCATACACTGCCATTCATGACCTGACACAGCTTAAATCACTCTTGGATGACCTTGAAATGTGCATGGAGGAAAACATCTCTTGCCCTTTGCAACCACGGATGGGAATGCTGCCCAAGGCTGGGGGACAGGGAGCTCTCAATTTGCACACAGGCAGAACAGAGCTGCTGGAAATCACTGCAACAGGCTGGATGGCCTGCTAGGCTGGGCATGGCACCCTCATGGTGCCAGCCTGCTTCACAGACCTCTTCCAGCAGCTCCTGAGAGTCACCAGTGCTCCCAGGTTTTGCACTGGCAAGTGCTGCAGAGGCAGTGAAGTAAATGTCACACCCTTCTGCTTGCTGCCAGATTGCAAAGGCAACTCAGCTCCATGCAAAGACCTCAAGCAGGGCAAAGCACTCAGATTGAAGAAATGGAGCGATGGGCTGGCAGCAGCTGAGCAGAAACAAGTATGGGTGAAGATGAGAAGGACAAAAATTCATTTAGAGTATGCCAAGATGGCCAGAGGCCACTAGCCTGACAACAGGGAGTGACTGCTGGATTTCTGACTGACTCAGCCCTGTGCTGCTGCCACAGAAACCAGCAGGACTCTCTAAGTACCTGCAAGTCACAGCCCCTGATGACCTAAGTGAGAGGGAAAGGGTGGTAGACCTCTGCAACATTTGTACTTTAATACTGTAAAATTCTCTGGTGAAGAAATATTGAGCCAAAGTGAGCATCCAAGAAAATGCTGTGCTTTAAGATTTCACAATCATTCCTTATTTAGCTGTTGGAAGCCCAAGCAAAGATTCAGTCTTTGTGCATACATACTGCAAAACTCTCTCATAATATGAGCAAATTGCAGTTTTTCTAGGAGAATATCACCCCAGAAGAGCCAGCTCTGGGAAGGAACATGAATTGCATATTGCAAAGTTGTCTGCTGGACCGTGAACTCATTTGTTTTAGGCGTTGGAACACAAGAATGGAAGGCAGCAGAGATTTGCAATCCCAAAGGAGGACAGTTCTGCAGGAACCCAAAATCCTGAGGGAAGCCCCTTGGTGTCCATGTCCCACTTTCTGATCTGCTGTACCTGAGGTAAAACTTTGCTGTATCTTGCAGCCAACTGCTTTATTTTAGAGGTACGAACAGCTCCAATAAAGTGAAACCAACATGTTGAGAAGTCAGATCTGCCCCAACTGCATTTAGAAACCCATCACAGGAGTCCCCTCCCTCATCAAATGGAGATAGGGTACCTCTGGGTATTTAATTGGGACTTTAATTCCGAGTGAACCCTGCATTTCCTCCTCTCTGCTGACTGAACAGAGGCTGAAGCAAGGTTCCTCCTCTTCACTATCATCATGGAGAGCTGGCAGAAAAGGCAAAGTGTGGCACTCACATTCTCTGAACAGAGATAGACACAGTTCTCTCTCCCTGGATTTTTCCTGGGGAAGGCAGCGAGAAGCTCAGAGAAGAAGAGAAAACAATTCTTACTTCTACTCACTGTTCCTGATGTTTGGCACACATAGCATGTGTTATGGAGATTGTTTACCCAAAAGAGTTTGTTAACTGGATTCTGCTGATGATTATTTAGATTGATTGGCCAATTTGGTCCAAACTGTGTCATGGCTGTCTGCAGACAGCCATGGCCTTTTCTTTTCTTTAGCATGGTATAGTATCTCTTTAATATAGCACGGTATTAGTGTAATATAGAATAGCTTAATAAAGCATTTGTCCTGAATCATGGAGTCAGAGCACTTTATTCCCTGCACTGGGGTCACCCTGCATTGATAGCTGAGGGCCTGTATCCACCTGGGCTCAGCCCCTCCACTGAAAGCCAATCCCTTCACACGTCTGCCACCAGGCCAGTGTGGGGCCTGGACTGCCACAGGGCTCTGGCCTCGCCAGTGCACAGCAGCATCACTTTGGAAGAAGGGCAGAAAATACCTTTTTTCCTTCCTCAGGGTTCCTCTAAAACCGGTGGCAAGGGCAAAGCTCTGGGTAGGAGAGTTCAGACACTTTCCTGTAATCCAGAAACTCCCTAAGGCAGATAAATATTCAGAATTAAGCAGGCTTCAGTGAACTGGATAGCTGCCAGGATTTAGGATGACTGTGGCTGTACAGGTAGGATTTGACTGAACTGTTTTCTTCCCCTTCAAAAACTTCCCTCATCTGTAAAACAGAGTACCACCAAGACAATGTTGTGAGAATCAATTAACATCCTTACAACATGCAGATAACACAGTGATAAGCATCACAGAAGAGGCTATAGGAAGTTATTCATTTTCACATCTATTGGTTATACCAATAATACGGAATTTCTGTTTTCAAGCTGGGGTTTGAATGTGTACAGAATATGCCTGCCACAGGGACACACAAAAAGGATTAAGAAAAATGTGGAATATCTTCTCATTCTCTCAGCACTGCCATTTCAGCAGTCTGATATGTGATCATGTAATTAAAGACTGTATCATAATGCATATGCACAAAGGGGCTGAATTAAGGTTGTGCAGGCAAATGTAATTCTGGCATTTCCTATGCTTTGAGAGCCTGACTTCACAATCTTAGTGCTCATTTGCCCACCATTCCTGTATGTAACACCATATACGTGCACGTGTCAGGAACACCTTCCCGCTGCTGCTCTCTGATTTTGGGAGAGATCTCTTCATGGACACACACACACATTGCAAAAGCAGGACAATACAGAGCCATGTCCCCTGACCATCTTCCCTCCTGACTCATGGCATTGCCTTGATTTAACCACAAGAGCAACCAAATCCTTTCTTCACGTGTGCTAGCTCAGTTTGGTATATCCTTGGGGAAAATCACTTTTTCTCCCCTCTGACAATTTCAGTATTTTCTCTACTTCCTGAGCACAACTTTCATCCCAGCCTTACACAACTGACAGAAAGAGCTCCATTAGGGCACAGTGCTGTGCTCTCTTGTGGCACTGCCTGTTTTGTCTGCCAAGCTCTGGCCAGGCACTGATGCTTGCTTACCCAGCTCCTGGATTTTCCAGCCCCTGGAGCATTGATTGTAGCTGGGATCCCTGTAACACGCAGGTAATTTTGCCAGCTAAGCCCCAGGGAAGATGCTTCACTCCCAGACAGAAGATGTGCCAGCTCATTCCACGGGAACCATTTATTTCCCAATCACTGTCCATGGTTCCACATATTTGTTACTCACTGATCCCTTGAACACGTCTTTCAGAACAAACCCCAAAACCTCACATGATCAGCTTTAAACACCCCCACGCTGCTGCAACACACACACACTGTCTGCAGTGAGAACCAGGCATTCTCAGAGAAGCTTTTCCTCCAGCCCCATGTGCAAATGCACTGCTTGTTCAGGTTTTTGCATGTGTTCTCTGGTGTACAAACACTGCACTGCTACTTGTGAGGCAGGCGAGCCTGCCCTCACTGAGGGAAAAATCACCCTGCTCTGCACTAATGACAGCCACAGTGAGCCCCAGGACTGAAATAATGGGAATTTCCTCTTGCACAGCTCCATAAAGACAACGTCGAGCGCTCACAGACACTAAAATCACCTTGAATCTGAGCCTCCTGAGAGGCAGTTTGCAGTCTCACACAGTTAACAGTCTAGATCCTTTCCTCCTCCTCACACCAGTTTTCTCTCTCAATTTCATCGAATACAACCTACAGTTGTCCTAGAATTTCAGAAAGTGATAATTTTCTGTAGAGGTAGCTTATCTGACATTGGGCCTATAGCACAGGAGGGCACTTGTAGCTTCTAATCATCCCCTCCATCTGTTCACCATAAGCAACGTTGATCTTCAAATTCCACAACCTACACAATCCTGAAGGAGTCTCTTGCTTTCCGGGGGGACAATCTGCTCCTTCCCTCTCCGTTCACTGCAGCCTGCAGGAGCCTCTCTGCCGTGCCTGGGGAGAGGGAGAACATCCCAATCCACCCAAACGAGCCCCACAGGCTGCACCAGCCCACCAGAACAGGCAGGAGCTGCAGCTTCACAATTTGGGAAAGACTTGGAGATGCTTGAGCACACCCAGAGGGGGCAGGAGGCTGGAGAGGGGCTGGGAGCACAAACCCTGTGGGGAACCCCTGAGGGAGCTCAGCCTGGAGGAAAGGAGGCCCAGGGCTGCCCTCGTCACCCTGCACAGCTCCTGAAAGGAGCCTGGGCTCAGCTGGGGCTGGGCTCTGTCTCCAGCCTGGAGATTTGTCTGTACTGTTTTTACCTATTGGCTCCACCAACTACGTAGAAAAAAATGTGTCAGGGGATCCTCATAGGTCAGAATTGAATTTGGTTAGCAATAGGCATGCAGACTAGAGGCAACATAGAATATGCATTTCGTTATTGTTGCTTCACGTACATAGATGTTCACACACTCTAGTTAAATGATCAAAGGCTACTAAATCATTTCAGTAGCTATACAAAACAATTCCAAATCAAGCAAATAATTATTAAGATTTCCACATTGTCAAAATACCATTTTTTCTTTTGTTTAACATCAAAAGGGCTAAAGTTCCAACAGGTCAGAGTGGGTTTGCTTTTCTGGGGTGTTAATTTTCACAGGGAGCAATGACTGACAGCTCATTTTGCCTTGGCAAGGAGATCTATGGGTCCACCAGGTTTGTAAACGTGTCCTAAGCAAGGGTTTGTTCTGCAGCAACAGGAAAATAATAAGCTAGGCTAAGGCCTAAGCTAGGCTCAGTGATGAGCCTTAGCTACAAAGGAACAGGTTCCTACACAGCAACTTTAAGAGCAATACATTAAAATGAAAAATAACCCATATACCCCAAGTTTAAACATTCCCTGCTGACTACGCTGCAGCACTTGTACACTTATCCTCTTTCAGTACTTTAATTAATATCAATTAATGTACAGAAAGTCTTCCAAGCCTAGTAAAACCATAACTTACAAGTATTCCAGCACTGTTAGGCAGAGACCAAGTTCCACTGCAAATGGTTGTACCTTTTCTGCATTTAATGGCACAAAGCAGAAAGAGAAAGAAGCAACTGGCAAGAACTTCAGGGAGAAAAAATGAGTTTTCCAATAGGTAAGAGTGTGGGTATTGGAGTGGAAAACAGTAGCAAGATAGAATAAAAAGCTCAGAAATAAGTGTGAGAAGCTTAAATGTTGTAGAAGCCAGTGGAAAGCACTCGGCTATCGTTAACTGTGGTGGGATGTCTCTGTGTGCCAGGGATGCTGGTGGCAATACAATTAATATTCCAGGAACAAAAGCAAAAGGAAGTGGGTTTCAGTGTGGTTTTTAACTCAGGACCCTGGGGGGAAAGGTATTAGCTCAAGCCTGGAACAAATCTCTGGAAATTAATGATAAATCAGACGGAGGGGTCAATGTATTATAAGGGACACATCTAAAGCCATTATTTTATAACAGCTGATGGCAATGGCTGCTCAGGAGGGAAAAAAATAAAATGCTGATTTTACAGATATTTGGAGGGGGGGAATTAGCACTCTAGGGAAAAAGGGCAGAAAAGATGGCAGGATACAAAGGTCCAGCAAGATTTATTGAAAACCAGAGGGGAAATGTAAGCTAAGGGGAATGAACATTCAGTGCACACGAAACAGACACCACAAAACACAATAATCAGACAGAATACGAACACGGCCTCTATTAAATAAAAATAAAACCAGAATTTTAAAAAAGGCAGCTCACCAACATGACCAAAAGCATCGCTGCAGCCCAAGAGTGAAGGTGACAGAGCAAGTAGCCCTGTGATTCCAATCACAGCTCAGCCACACTGAGTAGACATCCCCCCTGCCTCCTTCTGACTACCACTGGCTAGGTAATAGCAAGCTTAATACATCTGGATTTATGATTAAAGAGTACTTAGAAAAGATTGATTTGCCCTGCCCGACAGCAAACATGAATAGCCTGGAAAAAAGAAATAAAGGGTTAGAAATCACCCAGACTTCAGAAGACATGAAAAGGGACAAAAGTACTGGCCTTAGTGGCTTTTATTTGAACAGACTAAGTCCACCCCCAACCTTCAGATTACAGACCCCTTTGTACCAGAGGCAGGATAATAAAATGCTGTGTAGAACGATATCTACGTGAATCTTGCCCAAGAAGAAATCACTGAATGCATAAACAAACTTTTCCATCCTTCTATGCCTTGCATACTGCACTCCTTAAACACATGCATCAGTGCTAAAAAACTTCAGTGGAACAGCTTAAAACGCATGCATGGGGCACCATAGTCTATTATTTACTTGTCAAACATCACATCCACTCAAGAGGGGCTGGCTTTCAGAGAAGTCAGAGAATATTTAATGTCAGAATCTAGTCCATAATAAGTGGTATCTGAATGCAACAAGCCATTACACCACTAAGCGTAAAAATCTCCTATTCAGTGCTAATCAAAATACATAAAAGGTGCTAAATCTTGGCACCTGGAAGAGGAATTAATCTGTTTCCTGAATCCAGGCTGGAGAGTGCTGCCACTGCCGGTGTCAGCATCCAAAATTCCTGCACTCCTCCTGACACGATGGGGGCCGTCACAACCATCCTGGTGGCCTGACACATGCTGACCACAAATCAGAGGGAGATGTCAAGTATTCTCTACCAGCCAGCTGTCCACAAAACAAAATGCTGCAGCTCGGCTGATGGAAAGGGAGGGCTCAGCTGCTCGTTTGCTGAGTGATCTTCAGCTTCCTTTGGAGAGGGAGCCGAGCAGCTCGGGGCTCTGCAATCCCCCACCTCTCATGTGCTGCAACAGCCAGGACTTCATCCTAAGCAGCTGTCAACTCAACATTTTCAAGAGCAACAAATTCATTAAAATTGTGTAATTATGGCTGAAACTTTCCGTGATACCCGGGACATTTAATCACGCGGCTCGGTTTCAAATCAACCGAGTCTCCAATACTTCAACCGGCCTCAAAAAACCCAGACTACATATCTGGATATTTGTCAAATGCAACAAATTCTTCAGATTATTAAAAAGGTCTTATCCTTAAATTACTCTTCTACTTTTGAAATGCAGATCCCATAGTAACAAAACTTCAAGAGAGAAGAATTCAGAAGAACAAAATTAAAAAGGGCTACACATGGTATAATACAGATCTTTCAGGAGAGATCAGATGTTAAAAATTAAACAGCATGGGGAACCAGCACTGGTAAATTAAAATCAAACTAAGCAAAAATCCCATTAAAACCCATCAACTTTCACAGGTAC
>WBNQ01083090.1:0-31667 GCA_013401375.1 Spizella passerina | reverse complement strand
AGTGGAACAGCTTAAAACGCATGCATGGGGCACCATAGTCTATTATTTACTTGTCAAACATCACATCCACTCAAGAGGGGCTGGCTTTCAGAGAAGTCAGATAATATTGAATGTCAGAATCTAGTCCATAATAAGTGGTATCTGAATGCAACAAGCCATTACACCACTAAGCGTAAAAATCTCCTATTCAGTGCTAATCAAAATACATAAAAGGTGCTAAATCTTGGCACCTGGAAGAGGAATTAATCTGTTTCCTGAATCCAGGCTGGAGAGTGCTGCCACTGCCGGTGTCAGCATCCAAAATTCCTGCACTCCTCCTGACACGATGGGGGCCGTCACAACCATCCTGGTGGCCTGACACATGCTGACCACAAATCACAGGGAGATGTCAAGTATCCTCTACCAGCCAGCTGTCCACAAAACAAAATGCTGCAGCTCGGCTGATGGAAAGGGAGGGCTCAGCTGCTCGTTTGCTGAGTGATCTTCAGCTTCCTTTGGAGAGGGAGCCGAGCAGCTCGGGGCTCTGCAATCCCCCACCTCTCATGTGCTGCAACAGCCAGGACTTCATCCTAAGCAGCTGTCAACTCAACATTTTCAAGAGCAACAAATTCATTAAAATTGTGTAATTATGGCTGAAACTTTCCGTGATACCCGGGACATTTAATCACGCGGCTCGGTTTCAAATCAACCGAGTCTCCAATACTTCAACCGGCCTCAAAAAACCCAGACTACATATCTGGATATTTGTCAAATGCAACAAATTCTTCAGATTATTAAAAAGGTCTTATCCTTAAATTACTCTTCTACTTTTGAAATGCAGATCCCATAGTAACAAAACTTCAAGAGAGAAGAATTCAGAAGAACAAAATTAAAAAGGGCTACACATGGTATAATACAGATCTTTCAGGAGAGATCAGATGTTAAAAATTAAACAGCATGGGGAACCAGCACTGGTAAATTAAAATCAAACTAAGCAAAAATCCCATTAAAACCCATCAACTTTCACAGGTACACAGCAGCAGAAATACTACAGGCCACAACCTAAGGCACCAATTTTAGTGGAGTTAGCCAAAAGCACAGAGCAAACATAACTTGGATGGTGAGAAAAAAACAAAACAAAGTTTATGACCATTTCTTCAAAATTTGCATCCAAATTACAACTGTCCAAACAAACCTCCAGTTCTCCGTGTCCCTTTTAATTTGCAACACGAACATTTCCTGCAGTACAACAACCCATTTTGCCCAAGCACTGAGCACTAAAATTTCCTATTAGAAAAGCCCATGGCAGTTCTCATTATTTATTTCCTCTTCAACTCAAGTAGAAATCATTATGTAAAATTTCGTATTTGGAAAAGATAAAATATACCTGAGACAAGTTGGGGTAAAATAAACTGGCAGTTACCTGCAGCTGCTCATGGGGGTATGAAACATTAGGAAAAATACAGGAGATGGAATTTAACGTGCAAAGCGAAGGCGACACTGCCAAAGGTAAGTGGAAAAAAACAAAATATTACACAGGGTTTGCATTTTCTCCCATCAACATCACTGTAGGGCATTGGATATATATGAGAAAAATATCTGCAATTCCACAGCATAAGGAAATGTCACCACTCCCTCCTGATTGCTGGTGTCACAATTAACAGCACACAGCCCATGGAGCCTGGAGAATCCCTGTGCTCCTTCTGGGGATCTTCCCTCTGCCTTGCTCAGTCCTTTCCCTCCCCTCCTTCCACAGGCAGCCTTCTCTCAAATCTCAAATAGCAGCCACCAGTTTCTCCTTGCAATCTGATTATCAATTTGCACCTCAGCCATGGAAGGCTAGAACTCTATTGTTTTGTTAATTGTCAATTTGCATTTTTGAAAGGTGTTGTGCATTTTCTTCTTTTGGCAGGTTAGGACTAATTCTGTATGTTAACTTATATGTGGGTGCTTTGGGTAATAAAATGTTTTCTTTTAGAATGCAGCTTATTTTAAATGTGCTGCTTTATTTATTTTCTTTTGCTAACTTTTCTTGGACAATCTTGTTCCAAAGCTAGCAGGGACCACTCTGCCTGAGAAAGAGCTAAGAGAATAAAGCTCCTTTTCCAATAGGTTTGTATAAGTTTATTTAAATGTTACCCTCTAAAAAAGGAAAAATCTTAAAGGAATATTTAATTACAGTTTCCACTTATGACAAACAATCAATGAGCTCCTGTGACTCCTGGTCTTTGGACTCAGCAACCACAAATATTTTTTCCATAAATAAAATTCCTTTTACTCTTGCAAAGCCCCTTTCCTGTGCTAAGGATGTATGAAATTGATTGATTCATGAACAGTGCAATTGCTAATTAGTTTTCAAATGCAGGATGGCTGGAGATAGGAGCTTTTCAAAACTGCAAGCTGCACTTGAAGAGGTGGCCAAAGTCACTCCTGATGAACAACAGGGAAGGCCTCATCTGCGTGGAAGGAGGTTTTAAATCATCCAAGATAGAAAAAGTAGGAAAATCATAGGAAAAAACCAGACTTAAGAATGGATTCTGAATTCTAGAATGGTTTGAATTGGAAGGGACCTTATAAAATCATCTAATTAGAACCTCCCTCTCATGGGCAGGGAAACTTTACTGTGTTACAGCCCCATCCAGCCTGGCCTTGAGCACTTCCAGGAATGGGGAATGGTGCTGAAGTGACAGGAGCAAGCAGAAATTCCTGCTAAAATATAAGACAAACACTCAACTGAGACTACAATCTATCCAAAGTCAAAAATCAGAAACAATAACCACAGGAAGATGTCACAGGATGGAAGGTCTTAGTTTCTATGTGTTATTATCACTTTCAGCTAAAGCTGGGCACAGAATGGAGAGTGAGAGGATGACTATCAGAAAATGATGGATTGCCTTTGCACACTTGTTTCACTTAAGGTCGTGCCATTTTCTTATGCTACGATTCACCAATGTAAACTTAATCTGCCAGCAATTTTCAACTGGGAGTAATTAAAAAAATAAAGTACACAAACCCATCTTGAAACCAACAAACAAGAATGAAACAAGCTGGAAATCCTGACCAGGGGATCTCCTGCTGAGCCACAGAACCTCACAGAGCTCAGAAGATTCTGAGATCAAAAGGGGAGAGTTCATGAAATTTCTATTACAAGTCCTTAAGAGATGAACCCAAGCTCTATTGGCAAAAGTATCTCAAGTAATAGACTTGCACATTCTTTGGCTCTGTGCACACTGCAGGTCCTGGCCAGCTCTGGGCACTCAGGACCCAAACCAGACCTGTTCTCTCAACTTTCACTTCCAAAGGAATCTGGAAAGCAGGTTCGGAGGAACTGCAGTTCTCAGGGTGTGTTAAAGCCATATAAAGGAGCAGGAAAAGATTTTATTATCCACACTGGGAAACATTCTCAGTTTTACAGACTTCTCCCAGCAAGCTGAGGCTTGTTATAATGCCCACCAGCTACGTGTTTGTGAAGATCAAGGACATTTATGCCCATGGTATCAGAAGAAATATGTGTGTCCAAAGAACAGGAAGAGAAAGTGCCTCTGGCTTTGGGGAAGTCTCTGTCATCAAATCAACCTGTTTTACCTATAAAAGTAGGGCCAAAAGTTAAAAGGCTGTCTAAGTTGGAGCACTGGATAGTTGGAGGTGTGAGTAAAACATTTAGTTGGTTCTGTTAAATAACTGAAGAAAAAAATAGAATAATAATCAAAGCCTTATTTTTATTTTAAGTAAATAATCAAATTTTGAGTAAATTACAGTTCCTGTAACTGGGGTTGAAATATTACAAAAAGGGACAATCATGAATTTCCTGTTTTCATGTGACAGGAATGACAAAAGGCCCTTCCCTTAAAATCTTTGGAGCAGGCCAGAGTGAAGCGACAAAAATTGGATTTAGACCTAGACTCCATCACAGGGTCAGGATTTGACTCTCCTTCCTAGAGAGTTCCTTTCCAGTTGCCAGCTGGAGAAAACTTAAAAGACAGGGGAGGTATTGGAAGCCTTCTCCCAAGGAAAAAGCATAAAACGGAACCAACCACCAAAACCTCCAAATAAGTGATGCAGGCCTTTAAGTGATGAATGCAGTCACATGGGCAGATCCACCTAAATCATCGAGACAAAAAGTCCTGCTGACATCCCTTTTTTACACTGAAGAAGGAGTAGAGAGACTTTTTAATTGATCTTACTTGCCCTTTCTTTCATGATGGCCAAACACAGAATACAGAGCAAACAGTGAATTTATACAGAAACAAGCTTCATTACATAAGGAAAACCTGAGATTTTGATACCACAAACACAGATTAGGAGACCCAAGAACAATTTTGTTGGATTCACCCCTTTATAATAAAAAGAATTCTTTTCCTGTGTGATGGTTGGGTGATCAGACATAGCTTTTCTTTGGGCTTGACCGAAATTTCTCTTAGTCTTATTAAAAACTCAAAACTGATAAGGTAGTGCTTCAGCAAGCTGCCATGCCTCACATCCACATATTTAATTATCTCACCCATTCTCCCTGTGCCACGGCCTGAAAAGAAGAGGAAAACCTCCTCAGATGGCCTTGAGCATCCCAGCTTTCCCTGCAGGAAAAGCAAACACTTGCCAGAGCTGGGCATGTAGGGATCCTGCAATCACCCTGTGCCAGTACAGCAGGTGAAGATGGATAATGCCCTAACACAGATACACAAGAAAATACTCCACAGATCAGTTCAGCTCTTCCAGGCTATTTTGGTATCTGGGAAGACATTTCCTGACTCAGTGGTGAAGGACCAATAAAAGATATTAACTACTCCTGACCTGACAGGAACATTTTTCCCTTCAAACAAACAAGACCAAGGATTTCAAAGACCTCTCTCTCTCTCTTTTTGCCTTCTTTCTCCTCTTGGCTGCTCCAGAGTAATAGTTCAAGGAAGTTTACTGTTCTCCATGATTTACCCTCTGCCCCACTGCAGGGCAAGACCCTGCTGTGCTCTCCCTCCCAGAGTAAATGCCAGCTCTGTTCTCCCACAGAGTGCCATGCTGCCCAGGAAACAACAGCTGGACAAAAACCTCTGGGAATCCAACTCAGCCCGAGGGGAGCACCACAGAGATCACTGACATCACCTATTGGAAGAGCCCTCAATGTCCTCTGAAAGGTAAAATCCTGACGTCCTCCCAAAATCCAAGTAACACATTTCTAACTATTTCACTATACCAACCAGAAAACCACTCGATTTCCATTGTTATCCTTTGGATAAGGATGGACAATAATTCTCCAAGCACCAGAACAGCAGATGAGATGTGGCAAAGCCTGAGAGTTTCACGAGAGCTGTTTTAAAGCAGCGTGTGGGTGCAGTGGCAGATCAGAGGCTTGGCTCTGGCCTGAGCATCAGCTCTCTGGAGCAGCACCTCCCTCCTCTCCCAGGCACAATTCCTGCTATAGCAACAAGCCAATCTGCCTGGCAGGGCAGGGGCAGCACTAAATGGGGAGGCAGGGCTGAGCCTTTCTGCTGATGCACTTTAAAGTCTCGCAAGGGCACAAAGGAGTTGCAGGATCTAAGAAGAGAAATAACTGTGCTGCTCTGTCTGTAGCCCCATTAATGCTGCACTGGCTTGAAATTGATTCCTCTTTTAAAAAGTGACATTAGTACAACAGCTCTGTTTCAGTGTTCTCCTGGCCCAAGGCTGGACAAGACATTTTCAAGATCTGACAGAGGGTGTCTAGAGCACCAGGAGACCAGAGTGTATTTGTTTCCTATTACTTTTTGTTCTGTGATTACATCCCCAGTTAGAGGTACTAACTTACTTCTGCTGGCACTAAAACAGCCTGTCAGAGCCAGTGGGAGTACCTGCCAGAACATGACTTCCACCACTTCCTTTCAGCAGTGCATTGCTCTCCTGTTACTTCGTTTTCAAGCATTTTATGACATCCATGATCTATAGTTAAAAGCCCATTCCTAGCCAAACTCCCAATCAGGACATTTTCAGTTTATTCTTCTGATGCTTTCCTCTCTTGGATGCACTCTCCTGTGTCTCAGTTCTAGCCTAACAGCAGTATTGACACTCTGATTTATTATTCCATCTCTGCTTCAGAGGAAGATGAAGGAAACCCTGTGTTTGACATGAGTGCTTGTCACAAAGCCCAGTTTTAACCCCAAAAATCCTGTGTTATTCTAGGGGTAGACTAGTGAAACATACACTATTTTAAATAACAACACACCTCCGACTGCTTCCTCTGCTGTCCTATTTTTCTATTTTTGGGGCATCTAAACCCAAATCCCTCGGCTGCTGCTCTGATGGCACCTGCCCATTGCACACCATAACAAAGGCTCAGCGACATCCCCTCCCTCTCCCACACCACTGAGGTTCATTCAGCACCCAAAAGCTACACTGGTTATTTGAATATTTTCTCTCTTCTGTGTCCACACCCCTCCTTTTCAGCTCCCTTCCTCTCAAACACTTGCCCAGTTATTACATCCCCACTTATTCAACCAGGATCTGCATAAATGAGCAAAACAGGAGGGAGAGGAAGGCAAAGCCCCTGGAGATAAACCTCTCCCTGCCCTCTTCAGCACTTATTTCACATCCCCACGTTCCCCACCTGGAGACTTTCTGGGGACTTGCAGGGAAGAATGTGTTTCCACTGGAGTTCATCTAAGGAACAATCAGCTTAAGCAGTTGTATTCAAATACTATTAATGTTTTCAAATCGACTTCCTATTTTCCTGCTGGAAACCCTGCCAAACACACTCTTCAACAGACACTAAAATAATTTGGATGGTTGATATGCAGTCCAAATTTTTAGTGGAAAACTGCCAGATTTGACATCTGTGAGAAAGTGGGTAATTTTTATTATCCACAGAGAGCATGCACTCCGTCCGATATTTTCTACCTCTACACATCTCTTTCTACTGGAACTGCTTCATGGTTTTACATGATCAATGGGCTGCCAGGAATTATTTAACCCCTTCATTGCTACCAGGACCCAAGGCCCCATTGCCACCATTTTAACAGCGCTCATATAATTTTCAACAGCAGGGCCTTCTTATCTGATACCGCTGATCCCTCTACCTACAGCAATGCAGATTATTTTTAATTTTTCTTTTTTTTAGGTAGTACCTTCTGATTGTTATTTGCCAAGTATGAGAAGGAGCCCAGTCTCTTCTAAGCAAAGGGTTAATTCCATGCTTCCTCTTGTCCCTTCTTTTGCTGGAGAAAGGATGGGAAAATGCCTTTGGGAAAGTAAACCTTCCTGCTGAGGAGCCAGCCCAGCTCCAGCCTGGAAAGGTATTTCTGCTTAGGGCACTTCTAATTTATTAATGGTTATAAATATTTGGTTGTGCCCCTGACAGGTCAGGTCCTGCAGGACACTGAGGTGCTTGGAATTGTGGTCATTCACATGAGCACGTAACCTGTGTGACTTCTCATCGGTTCCAGTCTGACTTCTTCCAAGCAACATCACTTCTGCTTTAGAATGGATCTCACTATCTCATTTGCAAGCTGTAGGAAAAGCTGAATACGAAAAATAAAGAAGAAATAAGATCATATACAGACCTTTTACCATGGAAGAGGTTTTGTTTGTTTGCTTTGGGTTTGGGGGTTTGTTTGTTTTGCTTTTAATAAAACAAGAAAACGCAAGATTTCTGTTTGAATCTGCCTGCTGAGGTTCCTTTAAATAAATGAAAACAAATAGTCCCCAGCTGTCTGGGCTGCACTAAAGCAGCTCATCCTCTGAGTGATTTGTAATGCTGAGATGGTTTACCTCATTCACTACAAAGATTATCAAAGTTCACTTTGTAAGTGCACATGTATATTTTATTTCTCAAAGATTACCGGTTTTCTTCATATCCCCACCTCATCCTGCTGGGAACAGGTGGCAAAACTCCTGGCACCAAAGCAATCTCAAAACCCACACTAAACAGGGATAATTTGTTGTTGCTGTCTTAATGATCAAAAAGGAAGATCCTCCCGGCAGCTCTTGTTTCTTTTTTCCTTTCCTTTTTTATTTAAATGTTGTATTTGAGGCCAAATCCAAAGCTAGTGAGTGAGAGCTCCTGTGCTGCTCCTGGATTTTACTGGACCAACACCAGTGGCTGGGTCACAGTGCCCTGGAGCACAGATCCAGCCAGTGCTCAGGGATTCCAGCAAGCCTGAGCACCAGGCAGAGCTAATGGAGAGATCTTTTGATCTTGGGCGTTTTTCTGCCTCAGAAATGAGCAGAATGCTGTAAAATTAAGCACCAAATGGCAACTGAGAAGCATCCTATTGCTGCACTTCTACAAGTCATAAGATGCACTTATGCAAAATAAATGCACAAATGCATTTATTTTATGATTCCTCACCCACACTTAAAAAAAAGCAACCGAAAAAAACCAAAAAACCCAACAACTTCTTGCTGTGTTATGTCTGATTTGCCTAATGCCTGAAGAGGGCAAGTTTAGAGTAGAAATTAGGAAGAAATTCTTGATTCAGATGTTGGTAAAGACTGCCCAGGGATGGCAACCCCATGTGAAAATGTCCAATGCCCGTCTAGATGGGCTCTGAGCCACCTGGTCTGGTGAAAGGGGTCCCTGCCCATGGCAGGGGGGTTGAAACAAGATGATCTTTAAGGTCCCTTCCAACCCAAACAATTCCATGATTCTATGATTCTCGTGTAGTTCAAAACAGGATCAAGGAGATTTCATTTGCCTTTACCTCGCTGTCCTAGTGCTGCCGAAAAAGGAATAATTTTTCCTGTTTCATACCTAGATTCATCTCACAGGACTGAAATGCCTGGGAACTGAAGCTCTGCTTCTGCAGATGGAAAGCTCTACTGCAAATCATTGATTGCAGCCTTCAATTGCTGTGTTGCCAAGTGCCTTAAACTAAAATCCAGAACTGATAGATGGGGATCTCCCTCTGACTTGGGTGGAGTGTGGATCAGGCTGCAAACTCCCAGAACATTTCAAGATCAATATCACCAATATCAATTGTGCAGATCAGTAAATCGAGTAGCAAATAAATCCCATGGTGACAGCAGAGCAGAAATGTCACAAGAAGCACAGGACCTGATCTCCTGGACTTGTGTTGGCTGTAAGAGCTCTGGAAGCTGCTGTTTTTGGTTCAGAAACGCAGGAGAGAAGGACACTTCCACTGAGTGCTGTGTCCTGTCAGCTCACACCTTCCACTGGAGACCTCCAGAGAACCTGGCACGTGCAATTTTTAGGCCAAGTAGCAATATATTTGGCAATGGCAGGGCCTGGAGATCATTTATGCCCCAGCAACTACAGCAGTTGACAAAATTAATAAGGAATACGAAGATTGCCTTCAATCTTCATCTTGCCTTCTTCCTCTCCTGGAAGGAGAATGAAGAAATAAATTCTGGGAGGGAAACTGAGCTCTAATCTGTATGTTGTTCCTTTACTTGGTATTTCAGGAGAAAGGGACCTGAAAGGGCCACTGACTTATTTTCTCTGATAGCTTCATAGTTTCCTACTGCACAAAATTATCCAGAGATGTATCAACCAGAAATTCTAAAAGGTTTCCACCAACAGCGCCTTTTTCTTAAATCCATAAAAGAACATCTACAGAAACAACAAAAACATCTACAGGATGTACAAGGACATCTAGAGAAACAACAAAGAACTTCTACAAGATGTACAAGGACATCTACAGAAACAACAACTTCTACAAGATGTACAAGAACATCTACCAAAAAACCAGAGTTATTTTCTTGGCAAACTTGTAAACCTTGTACATTAGCAGCTTTAGGATGTGGGCACAGCATCACAAGCAAGAGCTGCCAGGGTGGAGTGCAGCATGAGACAGCTGAGAGCAGCAAAGCCCCCTGAATTCCCCTGCTGCTCCTCTTTCAGGGCAGCCCCAGGACAGCTCTGACACATTTCTTTACTTTGGAATCAATGGTGTTCAGCTGCTGCCAGAGGGGAGATGCCAGAACGCCACACTCTTCATGGACACTCCATAATACCTAAATACAGAGTTGATGAGGTTTCTAAAATAATAAGGCTTCAAGGTAGTTTTGAATTTCAAGGAAGAGTTAGTTTTAAACTCTAGGAAGCAGCAGAAATGCCAGAAGAAAATATGCAAACAGCCAGAGTTTGTGACAAATTTGGGGTTTGTGCTGACAGTCACATTTAATTATGAACCCCTTCTTTTTAAAGTATCCATATATAAAAACTGGTAAACAATATGATATAAGACTACATTATTCCAAAAGGTTTTTATTGCAGAATTATTCCTTTACTCCTAAAAAAGGAAATAATTAAGAACAAAGGAACATTAGTCTTGCACAGTTGGCATTTCCTTAGCTCCTGTGTAGATATACAGATTGTAACAAAATCTTTCACTCCATCATCACCTCCTTCTACATATCAAAGTAGTATCTCCCCATGAACACCTCCACACGTGGAATCTTATAATCCTTTGTGTTTGTATTAACTTTGTTGGGCGTACACAAGCGTGAGGGTTTCAATATATCTCAAATAAATGTATTTGTGCACACACACACTGTGTGTGGATGAACTTCAGTCATATGAGCAACAAAACGAACACAATAATTAGCCCTGTGCCCACATGGAGCTCCATTACCTTCAAGGGTGCTTCACATGATCTGTATTTTTGTAGTTTAAACAATACTTTTAAAATGACTTTACCAGATACCATCACACTCGTACTACAGCCATAATGGAAAAGAGCAGTAAGCATGATAAATACATCAGCTAATGGGTAATAGGCTGCACAGCTCTGCAGAAAGATTATTACAGGCACAATGCCACGGGTTTATTTATGGCTCAGAGCAGTGCATGTCATAAACATACATAGTTTCAGAAGGTGGAGGCATCTGACCCAATCTGGCAGAGCTTTCACATGGGAATGGCCAGGGCTCCACATTACCCATGAATTAATGCTTTTATTGGCAAAAAGCGTCTCCTATGTAGATTCCTGAATGAGAACAATGTGAAGCAGTTTCCAGGGATTCGCATAAACTCTCTTTCCTTTGGAAAAACTGCCTGAGTAACAAAGTCACTTCTTTTTAGAGTTCTGCTTCATTTCTTCAGTCTGTCCAACCACGCAAGCCTGCACGTTGCTGAAATGGCCAAATGAGCCCAAAGAGGCACAGAATTGAGGGCTGAAACACAACTGTTTAATATTGAGCTCCTAGAACAGCTCAGCAAAGCAAGGTAGCTCACGTGTGCGTGGAAAAGGTAAATACAGGGACACACATTGCCTCTGCAGGCAGATATCAGTGATGCTGCTGGGTCTGAGGTGCAGCATGCTCCTTCCCAATGAACCATGAGCAAAGGAAGGAGGAAAGGCCCTGGCAGCTCCTCTGCCCCACTCAGCTCACACAGAGCCAGCAGCTCTGCCTGCCCTGAGCCACTGGGGATGCCCAGGCCAGGTCTGAGCTCTCACTGATCCCCGCTGCCCCTCTTGGCACCGCAGAGCCTGGGCACATCATGGACATGCTCCAAGCAGAGACCACAGGTCTGATTAAATGTGCCTTGGAAAAGTGCTGCTGTACCCTGCTGACAGCATGTTTCTGAGCTCTGAGGGTTGGGTTCAGCCTTTATCCTCCCAGCTGGCCATGTGATGACAGGCACAAATAAGTAACACCTCTTGCTCAGGGTGCTAATGCAGACCCCTTCCAACACCATGACACCCCAGCTCCAGTCCCATAAAACACATGATGTAAGCACACAGCTACCTCAGAGTTCATAAAAGCAGTCTTGCCCTCCTCTTCCCACAGCAGAAGTCATCCTTCCCATCCCCTGCTCTCCTCATTTCCTCCCAGCCTAATGCCATTTCACTTTTTTGTTCTCAACTCTGCACAGCCAGGCTGACTTGTGTCTCAAGGCAGCACCACCCTCCAACACCTAATAACTATTTTCAGAAATGAACACTGAGTATTCTTCAGAGCCCTGCTCATAACCAAAAACACACTATAAGGCTTCAAAAGCCTTCTATATTGTCTTTCAAAACTCCTTTTAAAATTCTCCTCCTTGAAATGACTAAAGAAAAACTGACAACTTGGACTGTTAACATAATAAAAACTCTAAATCACGCTGAATACTATTGCACCATTTCCTTACTTTAGTAATTTGCTTGACCTAAGTTTTTTAAGAAGCATTAGGCAAAATCAACTGGAAGCTACTTGAATCTCACAAAGTAATTAATTAGAAAGGTGCACTTTGATGGAGCATACACAGCTATTACAACAATGACCTGTCCAAGGAAAGCCGATTCAAATCCATACCTTGTCATGCTGCATGATACCAGAGCAGCTTCCCCTGCAAAGCTGCGGCCTCACAACTCCACTGACATGACCAAGCAAGGCCCAAAGATTTCCTCCAGCTCACAACTACACATCCTAAGGTTCAATCCTTGTCTCCATTCTCTGCTCTCAGCCTGGATGCACAAGGGGAGGATTTTTTGTTGCTCAGGTTAAGGCCCAGCTGAGCCCCACAGAGCCCACAGAGCTCCAGCTTTGTCCCTGATCCATTTGGGACAGGTCCTGCCTGGCTGCTCAGCTCCCTGGGGCTGTGGCAAAGCCAACCCCACCTCCCGTGGCAGAACACTTTAATCCATGAGCAGCAAGGCAGTGAAAACAAAGTGTCATTTTTGCCTAAAGTACAGGAGTATTTTGTATTATCCTCCCCTGCGGTTACTGAGCCAAACAGGCGTTAAACAAAAAAGAAATTATTTTTACTCTTGTTCTGTTTCCATGCGATGAAAATAATACATAATATTGGCTTGGCCTTAAAAATACTTCTTTTATGAAATACATTCCATTTGCACTGACTTTGTGGAAGGTGCGTGGGTGTGTCAGAAGGAAGAATTTAGTCCCAAACCCTTACACTTCCCTGTAACTTAACACAGAGACAATCCAAGCCCTGTTTGTTTAAAGGAACAAGTCCAGGTACAGACAGTTTGTAGAACAACACAAACACCTGAACCCCAAGAAATCAAAATGCGGGCAAGCCGATTCCACCTAGCTCAGTTTGGATGCTGCTTCAGCAAAGGACTCAGCTGAAACACGACACTGCTGGAGTGCCTTTCAGTGCCACCACAGCAAAATTATTACAGTAAAATGAAGTTATCTCGTGCAGTGTGCTGGGACATGCGTTGTCTGCACACATTTCCATGGAAGTCTGAGCATGACAGACCTGTGAGTTTGGATGTTTGTGTCCAGGGCACCATTATGCCTCAGTGCCCTGCTAATCTCTCCCAGTTTTCCTTTCTTCCAGACTCCACAGCACCTTTGTTTCCTCCCATTTATCCTCCTCCTCCCTCCCCTGCCTCTCTCCTGGTGGCCATTAACTACGCTGACAGTTTGACAGGCTGGAATAAGGAAATAAAACACTTAAACATTGTTTCCCCATGTATGCATTCATCTCCCGTGCCAAACACAGATATTGAGGAGATGCTTCACTCCTCCTGTCAGCTCACTGAATTATAGCCCAGCTCTCACAGCAACTCCACTCTCCAGTCCAGCACCTCCAGCTTGAGCTCCCTTCCCATCACAAGGCCACACAAAGGCCATTGCCATGTCTTAACCAGGAGCTTCTTGTGTTGATACCCTTCAGTGCCACATTTTCATATGCCTGGGGTTGAATTGCTGTTCAGAACAGAATCTTTTCTGCTGAAAACGCTCACGTTATCATGACAGCTCCACTGCTTGCTTGGATTACAACGAGCCTACTCCAGGAATAAAATAAACTATATTGCATTAAACTTTGTGTCATTCTCATTACCCATTGCAGCAGCTGAGCAAACCAAAACCCAGCTTTGCTTTGACCAGGTTTATTAGGCTTTTTTATTTAAGCATTTTCTCCTGGTTGACAGGAAACATGCTGCTGGAGACTGGAGGCATCCCACCCTTTATATAAAACCACTGCTCCCAGCATCAGCTCGCAGAGCCAATGCTGTGCAGCTCCCCAGGGGAAAGCTGCAGTGATACTGTCACTGCTCATTACCTCCAGTGGGTGTTGCTGTGAACAAGCCTATGGGAAAAATCCAGGGAGGAAAAAGAAAAAAAAATCAAAGTATTGCAGACACTCATAAACATGTCCCATGTCTGGGAAGTCTGGCTGTTCCACACAACCAAGAAAAGCTTGGTGAAAAAACTGTATAATTGCACTTCCCTGCCGTTTATCTAAGGAGAAAATGGTGGTAAACATAAGCATTTGTGTTATCTGCTGTGCTGGTGTAAGGCTGCAATGGAGCAAAATCAAAAAGCCCCTCTTTACATTCCCATGGTATGAATCCCAGCAGGACTTTGCTCTCCTCCTTATCTCCTGCTTTCTCATGATCTCAGGGATCTCTAATCATGACCCACAGACAGCCTTTGAAGCAACCATGTGATCACCAACACATGGATAGAAGTAGAGGTAGGATGAAAAAAAACCCAAAAAACAACACAATGTCCATAAAGAAAGACCTGTGTAAGTGATGCTGTTGAGATTTCATTCTCTTGGTAAACATTTTTTTTCTAAGCTGCTATTAAACCACAGACAATGCTAAAATTTAATCACCCCAAAGAGCAAGCAGAGCCTGAGTGGAAAAGGAAAAACTATGTTCATCTAGAGACAGTAAGGGCTTGGCTACTGTTTTTGCATCTTGGCTGTCCCAGAGAGCAGAATTTCAGCCTGTCACACCCATTCCTTTTGTCATCCTCCAAAGACCATTAATGAAAGCAGCAGCCTGCTAGGTGCTGGTACTCACTGAGAGGGTTTGAATGTCACAAATGAAAATGAAAGAAAACATCAATAAAGCAAGAGGAAACCCAAGTTCCTCACTATTTCCTCCACACCAGCACATAGAAGAGTCTGTCAGCCAAACCTATCATTAGGAGAGTTAGGAGTAAACTTTTAAGCAACAATTCATTTTGACAAACATTAAATTCAGAAAGAACCATTCCTCACAACCAGTAATGCCAAAAAACATCAGTATTCTCCCTCCTGCAAAAATGCTCTGCTTGTGTTATCAATGCCAAATGGGTTTGCAAAGTCAGAATGGTGAGTGAAATCAAACAGGGCTTGACAATCCCTGTTGAAATCAACATCACTTTTCATAGCAAACATCAACAATTTGCAGTATTAATTACAAGCACCATCATCCCCAAAAGAACTGGGAGGACAAAATTCATACAGCTGGAAGAGATGGGGGGAAAAAAAAAACTCAAAAATCAGCGCTTGAGTCTCAGACCAAAAAGTCTCTGAAACTGCAGGAATTTAACAAGCATATAAATGTCTTTCACTTATTCCTTAGGACTTCTCTCTCTGCTTTAACTTCCTTTTTCCATGGCTTACCCCTGCTGCTTCTCTCCTCCTCTTTTTCTTCCACTTTTTTTTAAATCACAAGGCTGTTCTGGTCAGGATTAGAAACAAATAAGGCAGAACCAGTTAGCTTCTTCCTTCTCTCTGCACACAATGGAATTTTTGGATGGAGGAAAGGAGCAAACCTTTTCCAGGTGAGGCCACTGAGCTCTCTGAGGGCCTGGAGGTCCCTGGGGCAGTGATGAACACCTGAGCACACCCCAGCCCTGCACGCTTCAGATCTGGCTATAACACATAAAAACCCAGAGATGCACAAATGTGTGTGAACAAAAGAAAGCCTCTTGCTCAGAAGGCTGTTTGCTCTGTTTACAAGTATTTAAATTGACATGACTGACGGAGTAATGAGAGCCAGGTAGAAGATGGCACTTCCCTCTGATGCTAGGATAATTAAAAGGGCAAGGTACTAACTAGCTTTGGGAAGGAAAAAGTTATCTTGGTTGTTCTGGGGATTATGGCTCTGTCTTGATCCCACCTTCACTAATCACTGCAGTTAGTCATTAGACACTTTGCCCATTCCCTGGAATCCACATCTGCTGATTACTGTTTGCTGATCTACTCTGCAGACAGGATTTGAAACACAGGGATCGTGCTAAAACGCCCTTTAGAAAGGCCAGATAATGCCATTTCTGGTTTGTACTGCAGGAAAAGAAATTCCTTCAGAGATACTGGTGTCAGCTACATCCTCATCATCTTTTTACTAATGTGCTCCTCATGCACAGTGGAATCCTGCAGATCAAATGTTTTATTCATCAGTCAAATAAGTATTTACTACTTTTTAAAAAATACCTGAGGGAAAAAAAAAACGAAAACCAAGCATAACACCACCAGCTCCCTCCCCTCCCAAAAATAACTCTGAATTAAACAGTACGTGATGGTAACAAATGCTGGCACAACGGGTAGAAAGCACAAGTCACAGAATGATTATTGATGAAGCAAATAATATTAGTATCCATCAATCCAGTTAATACATACCTTATTAGCATACATTTATCTGAGATGAAAAACCATGTAAACTTGCTATATTTTATGCAAATCACAAGCAGATCTCAAAGCTTCTGGGAAATTGTCATTACAGCCTTTGGTACTGCAAAATGTAGGTGCTGCCTTTTCATAGTCACAATAATGCTTACAGAAGTGAGCTGTTGCAATAAATGAACTTCCAGAAGTGATGGACCTCACCCACAGCACATTAAAGAAACAGGGTGACAGGCCCCTGTGCTATAAATTCATCAGTGCTTATATATTCTATATAATGCAGCAACAGCATCATTTGTGTCCTGTAGTCCTCTGCAAACAATCCAATTTATAAAATGCCTGTTGTGCCTACACAGAGAAAACCATCATAAATCCTGGACACTAAACAGTGTCAGCGGGGAAAGCCAACTTCCCCATCATGTTCTGCATGTTGCACTTGGAGTGTTTTTAAAGAAAAGGCAGCCACAAGGGAAGGCTCCTCTGAATTCAGCTGTTTACTCTTGCTGGGGACTGGTGACACCAGCAAATCCGGAAGAAATTTAATATTTCCTCACAATGAAAAGATATTATTGAGCTAATCTGGAAGCATGACACCCATCCATAAATTTTGCCATTTTTAACGCTGAGCTTCTTTATTAATTACAGAAGAACTAATAGTGGGGGAATTACCCCACATTATGGAGATTCTCATTGCATCCAAGTCCTCACCTGCCTTTTGCCCTCCTGACAGCAAAGGCAGCTCAGTGATAAATATATATTCATCCTTATCTGCCAGCCTGAATGAACAGCTTTGAGGAAAAGCCTCTCAGGAAGGCAGGTGAGTGCAGACATGCAGGCTTGTCCTGATGCTGCCATGCACAGCCAGCCCTGCTCCCACCACATTCACACACGTGGGCTGCTCTGCTTCCATTCCACTTGGGGACACCCAGAAGCCATCAAGCCATCCCAGTTTTGCAGTAAAACATGTCAAATACAAGTGACTGGAACTGAGGCCAGGCTGATTGAGCCATCAGGACCAGGCCCCCTTGGAAAGGTGCTATTCCTGGGGGATTGTCCCCAGAGAACAGGGGTCTGGAGGGAACAGTGGCCAGCAGGAAATGTCCTGGGCACTCAGCAGCAGCAGCACAGCTGCCATCGCTGGGGGCTGCAGTTACAGCATCTCCATCTCCACAACAGCTGATTGCTGCTCTCTCCTCAGACACCATCTCAGTGCTTCCCAAGGCCCTGCTTCCCCTCCTCTGAGCAGCTCAGGTCTAACGCGAGCACCAGTGAAACTCAAATTCAGTGCTGGCCACAGATGCTTTCTGTTCCCAGACTTCCTGCAGAAGCTGCCCATCCATTCCCATGGCTCACTCAGCTATCACATCTCCTTACAAGAGGAGAGCTCATCAGGACAAGCTCTCTCTCATGAGATTTTAAATATTCTCTCTGTGTTTGCAGGGCAGGAACACTGCAAGACATATTGTTATTGCCTCATGTTGTATGACAGCTGCTCCCTTGGCCTGCACACAGGGGACTGCAGCAGGGACCTCGAGCTGAGCATGAGCAAATCCAGCTCAGAGCAAAGAGCAGACAATCTTTGCTAACCAGTGCTAATGAAGATTTCTATGCCAGCTCATGAAACAATATTGCTACTGACGAAATGAAAAATAAAGATGTATTCTGCTCACTAGACCAAGCAGTGCCTTCAGTACCCAAAGAGCAGAGAGAGCCCAAAAGCTCAGAAGTGTAAGATACCAGGTATATTGCAGTCTGCCCCTAAAATACAGTATTCATCAACATAAACCTAATTTTATTAGTGCTTTGTAGCTCTACACGTATCAAAGGGGGCAGGGAAAAGAGTCTTCTTTATTATTGTAAAAGAAGAAACATGTCAAATGTTCAACTGCACTTTGGTTGATGTGGCGACATCAAATATCACACGGCCCAAGGTGCTCATTGTGTCAATGATAAAACTGTGCAGGACGCATTGATTTTTTTATCTGTATAGAACAGAAAAGGTGCCTTAGTAATAAAATCTCTATTTAAAATATTATTTGTCCAGCAGTTATTACAGCATTATTTCAATATGCTTCCCTTAATCAATCCAAAATAGGTTCATTCTCTCACTCTACTCTTTTTCCAGCTGGCTGATAAGCAAAGAGCACCTCCCCTTCAGCAATGCCTTTACAATTCATTCTCAGTCGCTGAGTGGCACAAAGCTGTCTCACCCCAGCAAACCCAAAGAGGAAAAATTCTGACTCACAGATTTTGACTTCTTCCCTGCTTTTCTCTCCCTGATAAGAAAAACCTTTCCTGCAGTTCTGAGCAAGTGCAGTTTAATGTCCACTAATACTGATGGTTCCAGGAGGAAAAAAAATTTAAAAAAAAATTGCCAGATTCAGTAGCAAAAAAAAATGCCAGATTTAGTAGCAGTGTTTCCTCAGGAAAGCAGCAGCAATCACTGCCAAGGGCACAGTGCTGAGCACAGGTCACTCACACAAGCCATCTGCACGGCTCAAGGAAGAAACAGGCCCAGAAAAAGCACAATGCAACGTGCAAATCCTGAATTCCCTTCTCAAGGGACTGAAAAACATTTTCCCAATAGGCTTGGCTGTTGCCCTTTGGGTCCTTAAGCTGTAATTTGGGGAAGAAAGACTGTCATAGACCATCCATTAAACCCCAGAGCTGTTGCCTAAATTCTGTGCTGACTCCAAGGAGCCCCAATCTGAGCTGTTCTTGCACTGATGTCACCAGTTGTCTTAGCTGAGAAATCCAATTATCATCACACTTCTGAAAATAAAGTTTAATTACAGGCAAGTGTGATGATTCTATAAATTTTGATGATTATCAGAGTGAACTATAGCATAACCAATAGCATTAAGGATATAGCTGAAAATTCTCATAGGGCAGGGCCCAGATCTTTGAAGTTGGTGAAAAGATTCTCATTGATGTTAAAAGTCTTTGGACTTTAATTAGACACAATGGCTTAAAGTAATTACTGCAATTCAAATAAATATTTTATCATTGTTGTTACAAGTTCTATTAGTAATAATACAATTAGAGTGCATTAAAGATTCTTTGAATAAAGGTACTAAAGGCAAGTAACAAGCATAATCTTAGAAATAATGTAACATGTTAGTCTGCCATCACAATATTCTGTCAGTAATCTTTTGCAACACTAGAAAGTTGTCCCAGTTATTTACATAATATTTTCCTATTCATATTTTTATATCGGAAAAATTGCAGTAGCAAAGAAGTCAATAAAATATTTAAAGTCTAAAGAGTTGTCTCTTTGTTTTAAAAACAAGACTGCTGAGCTAGAATAGCAGCTTTATTTTCATTTATTTGCTTATTTTTGCAGTCTGACACTGTGCTCCCATGTTGCTATTGAAAACTTCTCCAGCTAAGGAAATTCAGTGGAGATTTACTTTCACTTTATTTACTCTTTGATTCACAACTGTGATGTTTCCTGGACAATGAAGAAAACCCAAACTGCACCATATCCAAAGGCAGGATCTGCCTTCTTATCCATCCCATGTTAGTTAATGAGAAAATGTGGCTGTGACTCCACTGAGAGTAAATAATAAACTGTTGCTGATGGTGGCACCAATGGTCTCCTAGCCATTATTTAGGCTACCCAGTAGGCAGTGCATTATCTTTGGTTTTCTTTCTTCTCTTTCTCCAGGGCACAGCCATGTAGTTCTGCTCCTCATTATTCTTTAAGCTGTAAATTTAAGTGCAACCTCATTGCCTCTGCAGGGGTTGCAGGTGAGTAACACGCAATGAGATTTACTCCTTTTTTTTTCCCTAGCTGAATTCTGCAGAACTGCATTTTTAAAAGATCCCAAAATTGTTTGGACCTGCTCTGCAACCCCTCTGGTTTGCCAGAAATATCCCTTGCAGCACCCACCACACCTGGGTGGTCCCCAAAATGGTGTGGGGCCACTGGAGGCTGTCCTAACCCAAGGGAAGGTGCTCCTGGGCAGGGGTGGGACAGTTCCAGGCACTGCCTGGATTCATTCCCTGCACTTTTATTGCCTGCAGGTCCCCAGGGAGCAAGGAGACCTCAGCACCTAACGAGGGAGGAATGTTCTTTTAATATTCTTTTCTGCTTACAGGAGTTTCAAATACCTCAAAAAAAGAAAATTGACCCTTTTATTGCTAAGGAGATGCTGACTCCACCTTAAGCTTCCAGTTCTTTTCTTGGTCTTACTATTCAATAAATTTTTGTGGGCGGCCAGTGGAGACCCACATTAAAATATATAGCATGGAAGTGTGGCATTTGGATAAAAGAGGGTTTTATCCTGGCTGGTGGCTTGGGAAGGGCTTGCAGTCCCTCACCTGATCTTCCCACAGCCAAGAAGAAAGAAGCAGCACAGAAGAAGGCTGGGAGGAAAGAAGCTGAGCACCAAGGGCTGTCATTTCCACGTGGGCTGGCAGAACACAAGAGGGAAGGGATCCCAGTGCAGCTATGGAGACAGATGCAAGCTACCAATTAATCCCACCAAAAGTGAACCAAAGAGAAAAGGATGCAAGAAACTTCTGTGGAAGACAGAGCTAATGACTTGGAGGAGAGGAGGCCACGTTTGATACCACAAGAGATTCAGGAAGGAACCAAAACCTCTGACCTGCAACCACTGAAATGAGTCAAACAGCCCTGATGAGTCCATTTAGAAACACCCCCACAATCAACACTACTGTATGAATGCGCTGCTTTGGAAAATTAGGTTTACAGTAAAAATATTTAAAAACAGCAGTACTCTTGTTTGCTTTAAAAAAATAATCAGGCCAGCATTAATAGCAATTTTGATATTCATTCAAGCAAGTATTAAGATGCAACTAAATATACTGAATAAATGTTATAAAGGCTGCAAAGCATCAGTGTCAGCCAATTGGCATTAGGAAACACTCTTGTTAAAATGTAACTGATAGCAAATGACTTACCCTGTTATATTGTCAAGCTTTAATAGTCTGCTATATTTAGTCAAGCTGATACAGTATGCCTGGGAGAGCCTTATGTTTTGTAAATATTAGTCCTTCAGTGGATTCACTGGATTACCTGTATTTTATTATGCAGCACAGCCCAGCTGCTCTGCATTTGGTTGAAAATTGACATTGCTAGCAAGGAAGAGACATGCAGCAATGCTGACTTCTTACCTAGTATTATTATTTTATTATTATTCTTACCTGGTATTTCCTTGTTTGGATTTACACAAAGAAGAAAACAGCTGCAGGTCATATCAACTGGACATATTACTGTGGGCAACCAAGAGCTCACTTAGATCACAAAAACTCAGCATAGCTTACGCTCAAATTAGCTTCTCATAATCGACTGAATTCACAGTGCTAAGACTTCCTTAAAAAGACTTCCAAATAATTAAATCTCGTTCTTGCCCAGGCTAAGATGCTCAAATTTAGGAACTAATTCCAAAGTTAATTTCCAATTTTAACCGAAAGTATCATAGCTGCACTCCTTAAACTCTGCATAATACTTTGGTGATTTCATATGTAAATCCAATCAATCAATAAGCCCTGTGAAGCCCTATATATGTATATACAAGTATTTGACTTAAATCTAAATCAGAACTCACTGAGATTTCTGATATTTATCATGTATATTTATAATCTCAACCTGTTAATCTCTAGACCTTCATTCACAGAATTTCACAATGAAATTTATTATTGGCTATGTTAATACAACAGCAGTATTTTCTTCTTAGGAGTTTGCCATGCATAAAAAAGGAATTGATTACAAAAAAATTATGGTTTTTAAACATTGCACTTCACAGCACCCAATACAAGAACAAATACAATACTTCAGGTTATGTATGCAGACAGGCACTTTAGAAATGCAAGGGGTAAGATTTTGAAACAAATCAAGAACTTAACTTGAAGAAGCATGAGTTGAATCTGATTTTCTTTGGTGGGAGCTTTCTTCCCACCATCATCTTAATACATAGACAAATGGTTTGGCCCTTTCTTCCCACCATTATCTTAATACATAGACAAACCTGTTTGGCCCTTGAAATGCAGCAGGACTTGCTGAGTCCCCAGCAGAAGAACCATGGCTGAGCAGATATCACAGAACTGAAATGACAGCCTTTGTGTCATGATATATCAACAACCTTTGATGCAAGAAACATAGATCAAGTGAAACATTAGCTAAATGAAATAACACATACACCCAGAGCACTGGTACCTCAGGCAATAAATTTCACAAGAAAAATAGATTACAAAGCACTCTTTTTTTTCCCCAAATCCATTGTTTTCCAACAAGCTGCCATTCCTAAATTATTCCCAAGTCATTTTTGAAATGGGATTTGGGCTTATAAACCACACTGCATCTTGAAAAATGTTCTTGGTTCCTCTGCCAAATAATTCACCATTTGATTGCTGCAAAACCAAACAGAAGCAAAAAACCCCAAAATGGACAAGTGACGGAGAATAAGCATCACTGTTTGTGAGTGCACTACAACCCACAGGTGATGCAGAGTTGTGAATGCTCAAGTGTATTTTTATAGCTTAGTTGGCTCACAAGAGCTGCCCTAGGAAAACACACGTATACACATTAATGCTATAGGGTCAATAGGCTTACACTGACAGGCCAAAGCAGCCTTCAAAAAACCCCAAACCTCAGCCAGAAACAGCAGCTCTCAAACACACACAGCACGAGAATAGCCTGTCAAGGAAATATGTCTTCTGCTGACAATAAGAGCTTAATGAACACATCAATATATCCCAGCACTACTACAGAATCACACACTGCAGTAGGAAAAATAATTGACATTTCCTCTATTTCATAGCAACCTAGCAAGAAAGGAAACACAAAGCCTGACATGCAAACCCAAGGGCACTCCTGCTTACTCCTGCCAAGGAGATCTCCTACGCCTCAGTAGGAGATGGGGCAAAAGTCCCAGCCAGGAAAGGCAGCACTGCAGGACACAAACCAATGGCACCAGAACTGGGTTGTTTAGCCCCATTCCTGGTGGGGAATGTTCCACTCACATGAGCACTTCAGTTGGCACAAGCCACAGGGCATTTTGGCATCCCCAGGAATAAAATGATTGGAAACTTGTGTTCTGACTCCCTCAGTTCTCATTGTTGCACTTGACAAGTTGTAGGACACATAGATGACCTGGTCTTGGTCAGCTGAATCTCTTTTTTTATCCACAAAGCACCAGCTTCTAAGGATGTTAATCAATTAAGTTTTGGTTAACTTCTGGCATCTATACACCATCATTTAAGAGAAAAAGCCAGAAAAAAACCCTATTTCCAGCAACCTTTAATATACAATGATAAATTTTAATCCCTCCTTTGGGTGAAATTTCTCTGTACTGTTCAGCTGCTGATCAAAAGCTGAACAGGGATCCTACTTGGATGGACAGACACACAAAATTCTTCTTCAGGGGCAGGCCAAGTTGACAGCTACAAAGTCACAGACATAATCGCTGCTCTGCCTCCATTACTTTGCATCAAAGAATTTCCAGCTTCTTTTACAGCCCTCAGCTGCCAGAGCACTGCAGGAAAGGACAGCAGCCCTCTCCCTTGGCTCCCTTCTCCTTGCACCCTACCCACACTGACCTACAAAGCACAGCTCCATTTAGTGGCAGCACATTTCACCTCCTTTGCTCAAAACCAGGCTTCAGAACTGAACGTGGGTGAGGTATTTTGGTGGCTTCTTTGTATCTTCTGGGCATTAATTAAAATCCCCAATTTCTCAAGTATCTTGTAACAGCTGTGCTTTGTTCTTGCAGGGGAAAACTCGTGCCCAAATCTGACCACATCAAAGACCACAAAGTTCAAAAGATCACTGCTCCTGCTAGCAGAGGCAGCCTTCTCTGCACAGCACTTGTGGAAAACTATGAGAAACTGGGATTGCAGACTTCTTACCCCAGCCCCATTTTCAGAACAGCTGTAGGAGGGAAAAGGAACAACCTCCAGTTTAAATGCCGTGGTTTGAGTGGCACAGGACATTTCCAGGAACTGCAGCTGCAAGTGCTCAATGTACTTTGGTGTGCAGGCCCCTATCTCAGAGGGCATGAGAGGCTTGACACAATGCCTGAAAGTGCTCCCAGGATCCTGGATAAAAAGTGCTCCAGAAGGGCAAATCCTCTCTACTGCAAGCTCAACCTCCGAGCGTGCTTCCGACCCCTTTTAATTGGGAATAACACTTCTTTCCATTATTAGTTTAGGTAATGGTTAAGAAGAAAACCTTTTTAAAAAATACGTATATGGCACAGAGAGAAAATTTGCAATTCAAATTGATATTTTTAATCTTAAAAGTACTTTGGTGGAATGGAGTGAAAAATAGAAAGAAGAACAAGTCCCATAAATCTGTCACTCGCACAGCACATCACTCACAGCTTTCCCCAGCCCACTGAGAAGGAGAGCCATACAGCTTTAAAATGACTTCATTCCCATATTTACATATTTTTTAATAGGGCTATGATGAATCTCCTTCCGCTTGACTCCTATTTTGAGCTGTGATATTTTAATCTCCATTCTTGCTGCAACTTAGCAGATGAATGTGCAGTGTGACAGAGCTCAGAGGAAACAGTATAAATAAAGCAAAGTGGAGCTATGACATCTCACATTTTATAGCTTTTTTATTGTAGCCTAAGCATAAACAGAGCACAGCTGTGTTATACATACTGCTGTGAGCACTCCCCCAGCTCCAGCCCCCCACTGCTTTTAAAGAGACACACAGGATCCTCTGGGCACCACCACTGCTGCTCCAGGCATGGCTGACAGAAGCAAAAACACCCTACACCCCTCTCACTGCCTCCCTTGCTTTGTTTTATTTCCCTTTTCCTCTTTCTACCGGTTTGTCCCCTTGCCCAGGATGTGCCCCTGTGGTCCCCAGCGTGCCCCCATGGCCAGTGCTGTGCTGCTGTCCTCAGGGAAGCCTTTCTTCCCTCCTGCTGTAATTTGGTGTGATTTGCCCTCTTTAAGTACACAGACACACATGCAACCTGCAAAAACAACACTTGGATAAAAGACTTGCAGCCAGCAAGCCAAAATATTGCGATCTCTTAGCCCTGGTGCTTTACAGAAAGAACTCTCCCATTTCTCATCACCTCCTGGTTGGCTTTGTAGCTCTTCACAGAAGTCAGTCAAAAAGAAAGAAGGAAAGCTTTACTCCTACCTATTCAAAAACAAACTATCATGATGAGTTCCTAGACTAAAAGAAGCCTCTTTTGACCTCAGTAATTTATGAGATACCACAAAAGTTCTCAGCATAACCATCACCACACATTCTGCAAAAACGCTGCCATTTGCAGCCTTGGACAAGAAAATCACAATGCACATGGACACTTTCATGACTATAAAAACATAAGGGCAAACCCAACAGCCAGTAATTTCACACACAGTCCCCAAGAATTCTGTTTACCCTTGAGGTCATTGAAAAGTTTTATGGTTGGACTAGATTTTAAAGGACTTTTTCAACCTAGATGATTCTATGAAAGTGCTTCTCCATCTCAAATTTCAATATCATTAACATAGGCATATTTAACATAAAATGTGTCCTGCTCTTTTGTTCTTCCTTCCTCTACCCATTAAAAAAAATAATTAAAAAAGCAAAAAACCAAACCCAACACATCATTGCATTGCAAGGTCCCAGTGAACCACTGCTACCTCAAACATTTTCTGCCTTTTTTTTCCCCTGTCCAGGGTTTCCATACAGACTGGGATAAATCACCAAGCAATGCTCAAGCAAGCAAAAGAAAGTTGTTAAAAATAGCAAAATAAAACTATGTTAGATATTCATCAACAACTGTATTTAAATTTTTTTTTAAAAAGNGCCTTGGACAAGAAAATCACAATGCACATGGACACTTTCATGACTATAAAAACATAAGGGCAAACCCAACAGCCAGTAATTTCACACACAGTCCCCAAGAATTCTGTTTACCCTTGAGGTCATTGAAAAGTTTTATGGTTGGACTAGATTTTAAAGGACTTTTTCAACCTAGATGATTCTATGAAAGTGCTTCTCCATCTCAAATTTCAATATCATTAACATAGGCATATTTAACATAAAATGTGTCCTGCTCTTTTGTTCTTCCTTCCTCTACCCATTAAAAAAATAATTAAAAAAGCAAAAACCAAACCCAATACATCACTGCATTGCAAGGTCCCAGTGAACCACTGCTACCTCAAACATTTTCTGCCTTTTTTTTCCCCTGTCCAGGGTTTCCATACAGACTGGGATAAATCACCAAGCAATGCTCAAGCAAGCAAAAGAAAGTTGTTAAAAATAGCAAAATAAAACTATGTTAGATATTCATCAACAACTGTATTTAAATTTTTTTTTAAAAAGAGATAAATGAAAAGCCACCCAGAAAGCCTGCTGAAATTATTTACATGTGGGAAGCTGATTAAACTAACAACTTTTCAAAGCTGGGATCTCAGGATCCTCAAGCCTGCCTGAAGTCATCCCTTGACTCAACTCATGGATTACTAAGCCACCAGTTTCATACAAAGTTCTGGTTATAAAAATGCACTTTTTTCAGAAAATAAGTGGAATTCCTTTGTTTTGCGAGCAGTTTATAACATCTTAAAACAAACAAACAAACAAACAAACAACGAAACAGGTGTTATCTTATAAAGATTTCTTTGTCTGTTCCCTGAAAACTCCTTGAGCTGAAAAGGGAGCAGGAGAAACCAACCCAGGAGCCAGCAAAGCCACCAACAGGAGTTTCCTACAGGCTTCCCACCACCTCCATGCAGGCAGGAAATAAACAGATGTACACTCCATGCTGGCACTACAGCCATCAGCAAAATTTGCTCCCTCTGAACAAGGGAAGACTGAAAGAGGAGGGCCATAAATTACTTTTACTGAGTGAGAAAATAGACAGGAGAAAAGATTTAAGAAGAGTTTAAAAAACAAGAGCCACAAAATATATTTTTTCACTATGTACCAGCATCTACCTCCTGTTGAGTTTTTCACTACATTTTTTCCAATTCATGTGTGTCATCTTCCATAACAATGGAAGCTTCACTTCCCCTAGGATTGTCCCTTGGTGTTTTTCAAGATTTCTTCAAAGCTCAGATACCTGAAGCACTGGTCAGTGACACTAAGAATCAGTGCTAGAAGTATGAGAAGGAAAATAAACGAGACATTGCAATGGAGCCTGGAAATCCAGACTTCCTTATAGCCCTTTCAGGCTCTTTGGGCTGCACCTGGAAAAGATGCCAAAGATACTCACAACCAAAACAGTAAATGTGTTTTGAGTGAGTGAGACAACGTTGTGGTACAGATTTAATGGGAACTGCCCCCTCAGGTACCACATTAAACATCATCTCTGACAGGGACTCAGCACTGGAAGCTTAATCCAGGTCAAATAATCTGCAGCTCCAAATCAGATCCCCCTTCATAACTGGCCTAATGGGAAACTACAATGAGTACGGGATAAAACCTTCTTTGAGCTTCCAATTAATACTTCTGATCTCAAATTCCTTTGCGTGAACTTCCTGCCCTTTGCAGAACTGTTGGTTTGATTAGCACAATCTAAAATGCCTCATAAATTAAAAAAAAAACAACAGCAAAAGTAACACAAAAAACCCACCCCCAACCAAAAATCATAAAGAGAAAATGAACAAAAATCTCAAAAAAAAAAAGAAAAAAACCAAAAGAAAAAACCAAAGCCTCAAAAGTCATGGCACATGCAACACTTTATCAACAGAGGTGTGGCAATGTTGAAGCATCACCAACTCACTCCCTGGCTGTGTATTGATGGTGCAGCTCTCTCCTACTGATTCTGAAGGGTAATTATAGCTGTGACCCCAGTTTCTAAAGAAAACTTTTCAGATCATGAAAGAGATTTTCCTTATAGGCCACAGCAGCTCTCAGCAAGAGCTCTCAGCCAAATCAGGTGGAAGAGGCTCCAGGCAGGAGCTGGGGGTACCTGCTCTGACAAACACACAGAGCAATGGGCTCTTATTTTTCCTCCTTCTTGTTTAGTTTTCAGTCACAACAAATGAATGAAATGAAGCAAAGAAAAGAAGTAAGCTGAGAAAAAACAAAGTAAAATTAGTAACAGGCTAACAGCATATACCCACTGCCTGGGGCAGCATACGGCTGATGGATGATGACAGCCAGCAGACAAACCCTCGTTCCCTGTCTGCTAAACAAATTAGGAATCTCATCAATATCCTCACTGCATCCACCTTCCTGCAGCTGCTGCTGCAGCACAACTGCTGCTGAGCTCCAGGGGAAGGGCTGCCTTTGTCTCCCAGCCTGCCAGGTCCTGTGGGCATTTAGGGTTGCCACCCTTTGAAAAGCACCTTTCACCCGAGAACGAGATTTTGTTGTTGTTTTATCTTTACATTTTTTAAAGAGCCTGCAGAGTTGTGTTTAAAGAGGGTGGCACACTCTGAACTCCTGGGAGCCTGCAGACCTGGAACCTTCAGGGCCTTCCCAGCTTCCCAATTATTGTCTGAGTTCAGAGCCCCTAAGCCTGAAGGGACAACAGGACCTCTCCTCAGCCTGAGATCTGGCTCTAAACTCCCTTCTGCTCATTACTCCCAAAGTTTTTGTCTTAAAAGGACCACAAGCAATGGGTTTCAAAAACGAAATTGGGTATCCAATACCTTTTGATTCCTTCCCCATCCCCAAACTTTTCTGAGCCCTGTGCAGTATGGCACTTGCAACATTGCCAAAAGAAAGGACAGCATCATCACCTTCACTTCCAAAACTCTCCAGAATAATGGGATTCAAACAAATTTCAGTATGGGAAGATCAAATTCCAAAAACACTCAGCACAAACCAGGGCAAAATGATTTGTTGTAAGAAGTCTGGATTACAGAGCATCCAAGCAAACACACACACACACACCCCAATAGCTACAGCAAATTTTCTAACTCCAATTTCACTTCAGCTGGAATTTGGTGGTAAAAGGGGGAGTTTATTGCCTTTGGGAGAAGGGGGGGCTACTCAGGAGGACTACAAGGATGGACATATATATATATATAATATACAAGGATATTGTGAGGTTAAAAGTCTTCAAAGAGTAAAGCTGGCTACAATTTTTATGTCAGAATTTACATTAACAAACTTATCAAGAACTTGCATTATTGAATATTTGCCATTTATTTCAAGTTATCACCTTCCACTTGAAAATATGCAGTATTTGGAACAACCTCCTTCTGCAGCGACCCTGTGGATCTGTGTACAGCTCACAGAATCCTCAGCGAGTGCCTTGGGGTGGAAGGGATCCTAAAGATCATCCAACCCCACCCTGTCATGGCCAGGGATGCCATCCTCTAGGACAGCTCAGGGTCCAGCCTGACCTTCCCTGAATGCTTCCAGGAATCTACAATTTCTCTGGGATCTAAACCTATCCTTTAAANGCTCATCTCACAGCATCTGCCATGCGCTGGGGGTGTGCTCAGCCTCACCCTGTCACTGATAAAGGGTGACATTAAAGAGCCTAGGTCCTAAAGCAGGGACCTGAGGCACCTGTGTTAATGCCTTAATAGCAGGGATTTACCAAATATTCACTAGAAAGCTTCATGGTTGCGTTAGAGTTTTTTCATCCACAAAAAATCCAAAGGTGCTCACAGCAGTGACTGATGACTAATTGCACTGACTCAGCCTTTCCTGTTGTTAACAGCTAAAATTTAAAGTTTCTTTCAGGACCAGTGCCTTCTCTCAGGGTCAGCTAAGCCAACAAAATACATGTTTTCTCCTGTTTGCTTCCATAACTGACTCCATGAACAATTCACAGCATTTCTTTGTGCTCTAGTGTAACATACAACTTCCTTCTGCATCCTGGGGTCACATACCCTTCCTTCTGCATCACTTTGGCACAGGGGCATGATTTGGCACTGGCCAAGCACCAGGCACCCCCAAAAGCCACCCACACACCCTCCCCTGCACAGCTGGGCAGAGGAGAACAAAAAATTAATGAAGGCTTCATGAGTTAAGGACTGGGAGAAAACACTGCATGGACAGAACAGAGGTTAGAGATACAGAGTGAGTTTATTACTGATGAAATCAGAGGAGGACAATGAGAAGTAAAAAATGAACCCCCTCACCACCAAAACCAGGCCATGCCAAACCAACACACACACACGTTCCTGGAACTCCCTGAGTCACAATTAACATTGGGTTTATGTTCTAGTTCACTAATTCATGTCCCTAGTAGAGACTTTAAGAATGAAACTTAAATACTGAAAGACCTTCACCAGGCAGACTGAAATATTTCACCACCTTCGACCACAAATTCCCATTTACCTATTTTCCAACATTAAATATCTTGCTGTCTAAGTAGGCAGTTACTGCTTCTCCTACATAACATAAAAAAAATGAAACAGTGCTTTCAGATACATGTCAAGTAACAATGGAAATAAAAATTTACTACTACATGTGATTTTCTCATTATACCTCCCCCCCTTTCTTCTTTTTTGTTTGTTTGTTTTTCTTTTTTGGGTGCTCTGTCACATGTGTCATTATCATGTCCCACCCCCAATTATTTAACCATATCATAGGCATATTCCCTTTAGCACTTCATCATACACAAAAATGTTCTATGGCTTCATAAACTCCATCACAATGAACATAATCCTTTAGTTAAGTGCCAATTAATTATTAAAAACATTCATTGAGGATTAACAATCATGAAATAGATACAGTTCTATTATGTAGTTGTTAATCCTCAATAAATCTACTTGTAATAGACAGCATTTTAGTAAGAGAGCTAGTCTACTTAAACTAATGCCTTATATTTAATTAGATAATTATTGCATGTTAAAAAATACATTCATTAGTTTTATAACTGTGTAATAAGCATATTTCTAATAGAGAGATTAGCAATCCTCAGCAACCAGATTTTTTTAGTAATCCCTTGCATTAGCATCCAAGAGCTACCCTGCAACATGAAGGCCACTGTGCTGCACCTTTCCTGCTTACACACAGGCCAGGAAGGGGTTAATGCTCCTCATCCCCACTTTTTGGGTGTGTGAAGCTCACCTGCCCACACAGCCTGTGTTCCCTGAAGCAGCTGAGAGCAGAGAGGGGCCCCAGAACCCCAAACATCCCCACAGCCACGGGCACAGAGCAGCCTGGGCTGGCACACGGGGCTTGCTCTGAGATGGGCAGGGGGATCCTACAGGAGAAACATCAACAACCACAGGGAGCTCACAGCACTGCCTGGCAATGAGGCTAAATGGGTACCCAGCTCTAAAGACATGCATTGCTTGCCTTTTTGTTCCTCATGCTTCTTTTAGTTTTGCCATTTTGGAAAAAAGGGAAAGGGGAAAAGAGAAAGAAAAAAAGGAAAAAACAGGAAAAAAGGAGAAAAAAAAGAAAAGAGAAAAAAAGAAAAAAGGAAAAGAAAAAAGAAAATGAGAAAACTGTAAAAAAGAAAGAATGGAGAGAGGAGAGAGGAAGAAAAAAATAAAGAAATGAAAAAAAGAAAAA
>WBNQ01083089.1:338-24838 GCA_013401375.1 Spizella passerina | reverse complement strand
CTCTAGTTCTATCAGTTCCATCAGTCACCTGGAAGGATGGACACAAAGTTTGTGCACTCAGGTAAATATGATGGAAACACAGCCTTTTAGCTTTTCATATCCTCCTTTGTTTTTTGTTGTATATTGTAGCTCTTCCTGCTTCAGTCTACAACACAGTTCAGCCTTTTGAACTATTTTTCAAAGAAAATGCCAGCCTGTTAAGCAGTTGCCTTGCAATGTGCTGTATAGAAAACTGAATGTTGGTGTTAATAAATGTTGCCTGTGAGCCTTGGCAGTCCAGTACTGTCAATTTTCTAGTAGACAGGAACCCAATGTAAATGTTCATTGGGTTATTTTCAGCTAACTCATTCAGCAAAGCTAGTGAGTAGTTAACCTTAAGGTATTTTTTGTAAGTCTCTCCCAAGTAGTTACTCTTGCATGTTCAGTGCTGTCTTTTACTATACCAGGTGCAGGGTCCAGTGCTGTTTAACCTCTTCATTAATGAGCTGAACTGCAAGACAAAATGAACCTGTAGCATGTTCACAGATAACACAGAGGAAGGAATAGCTGATGCATGAGATGAGTGTGTTGCAATTCAGAAGGATCTGAACAGGCTTGGGAGCTGGACAGACAGAAAACTCATGAAGTTCAACAAAGGAATATACAGTCTTGCATCTGGAGAGTAGTAACTATAAGCCCTGCTACAGGCTAGGGAATGAACATCTAGAAAGCAGTCTTCCAGAAGAGGACCTGGAGACTTCATCCTTGGAAACCTGCACTAACTGACCCTGCTTGAGCAGCAAGGTTGGATAAGAAAGGCTCAAGATCTCCCTACCAACCAAAATGATTCTGCATAAGAACCAAAACATATTACACATACTATTGAAGTGATACATTCAAGAGACAGAGAAGTAACAGAAAATGGAAGGGAGATTTTGGAGATTTTATCTTCATAAACAGTTTAAATTTCCCATTTGGTAAAATGGAGGCTTTGAAGATGACTTTCTTTCCCCTCATGCACTCCTGGAATCTTTTGCCTGGGGTCACTTGTATTTTCTCTGTCCATGGGTTTCTTGCCACTACTGGTGCAGACATTCTTTATCCCAACCGAAGCATCAACATTTCTTTGACAGGTGATTTCTTCTCATCTAATGATATCGGACTTGCTTGGCCTTTGGGTTTTGATGGGTGCTTCTAGATTCTGTTTATTTCTTGTTTTGCATCCTTTCTGATTCTAAACAGCTAAACAAAGTTCTGTAATAAATTGGAAGGGCCAGTTGTGGTTCTCTCCTGACCTTCCAGCTCAAATATTTTTTGCCTTCTGGTCCTGATTTTTTTTCCCACTTTGTGGTAGGAGACCTGGCAGAACTGAAAGAAGGTGTCTTTGGGGTGATGGAGGGAAGCACAAAGAAAGTGAGACCGGGACATTGTAATTTGAGACACAGATGGACTTCGGTGAAGCGGAAATGAAGTCAGGAGAATTTGTTAGTGGAATACACAAGAGGGAGACATTTTAGGCTGGTCAGTAGACTTAGGGAAGATGTAACAAGGAAGAGCTGTGGGATATTTGTATTTGCATAACATTGGTATATGTAATTTTATGTGAATTTTCTCTCAGACTTTGCAATGGTTTGCTAAGAGTAGGTGTATCCTACAGCCCTACCAATAGTAGGCAGGGAATCTTAAGAAAATCGTGATTAAAAAAAAATAACTGTGAAGGCAAGTTGAAAAATTAAATAGAAAGTAGAAAAGCATAGCAGAGTGAAAATCAAAGGGATAACTAGTGGAGGAAGAAGATGGAGTAGTTGGGTACAGTGTGGGAAAGAGCTGGGAAAAAGCAGCTGCCATCTCTGTCTGTGAGAGAATCGTGTTGAAAACTGCTCATTTATGAACCAGTTATGTGATTGCAGTTCCTCACTGCACAGACATTTTCTGAAAAGAAATTGCCACTCCCAACATTTTAGAAGGTGTTATGGAAGGCTGCTAGGTTTTGAAAAAAGAATTTAAAAATGGTAGCAAAGTTTCCTGATTTATCTCAATTGACAAAGATTAGTCAGCTTTGAATGTGTGATCTAGGTGTGCGTATTACCTGTAAAAATAATAGTCATTAACAAGTTCTTTTTTAGTAATTTATTTGTGCTACAGCATTCTCTTCCACCAGGGTGCTGGAACATGCTGATTTTTCCTGAGGAGAGACTAGTAAGGTGATAAAACTGGCCTTTCAAGTTTTTAAGCCTCTCATTTAAGTTTCCTGTTTTTGTAACAATCTCAATAGCTGGAGTTTAACTCTTTAATATGTAAAGTTACTTGGATAAAGAGTAATGTTGTTTTTCCCAGAGGAACCACGTGTAAGTTCAGTGAACTTTTTCTTTAAAAATATTCTTAATAATTGATCTTGCATATGCGGATCAACATGAAGAACTGTGTATTGATTTTAATTTCAAATGAGATTATTCCTTTTATTTTTCTTGCTTTTAGATGTGACAGATTGCTAAACTCTGTTATGCATGTACTGATGTAATGAATGTTTTTCTAGGTTCCATGGAGTTTTCTTAGTGAGCTGAGGTAGATCTTTGTTAATGGGAAAACATTTAAATCCTTGAGGAGAATTTAGCCTCTTACAAACAAGTCTGGTATGATGCAGTGCTGCTGTTGGCATCCACTTGTATTTTCCATCACCAGTTTATCTCACCATCATGTATTTTCTCATTGTCAGTTGAGGATGATGCACTGTATGATCAATACTAGGGCATTAAATTTTTCTGTGCGTAGTTGAGAAAAGTAAAAAATTGGTGTAACACTTAATTTTTAGCTGGTATTATTACTGAAAATATTTCAATGCCTTCAGAGAGAAGATGCTCAAGAAAAGCAGAACATAAGTGGCATAATATTTATTTCCACTAGCATTGCTTCTATTTTTGGAAGCAAGTCTCATAGAACTCATTTTACTGGAAAATAATACAAATTATTTCCCCACTCCTTACCACTGCTCCTCTGTCATTTTTTTTCTTCTCTTCCCATCCTGCTCTTAAAATTAGACTTCTAAGAAATCTTTTAAAAAGCAGCCATTGGGGGACATGTTCATTATATCTGCTCCTCTTCTTGCTTATTGAGCTTTAAGTTGGATGATTAAAGCTGGGGTAGCAGTTGCAAGCAATTGAATTGATGAGTTGGAGGAAAAGCTAGCAGGTGAATTCAGCAGGGTGTTCTTCTTATGATGTAGTTCCTTGATTACCAAGAAAACAGTGCATTATATTTTTTGCAGATAGTTGATCAAGATAGTAACACGAGCCCCATCTCTAACCCATTTATCTGTAGAAAATCTGAAGCGGGAAATGCATGAAGAGTGGATTATGCTTTGCTCCTTGGGAATTTGGTTTACAGGCTAGGAAGGTGATGCAGGAGGTGAAGCTACTAGTTTGATTATGTTTATGGTATTGACTATTCAGTTTTCATAAAATTATCAATTCTATAACACTTGGGAAATAAAACCCAAAAGAAGCTCTTGTCTTCCCGGCTGCTCTTTTATCCATCATCCCACATAAATTATTCTGGATCAAATTAATAATGTAGATATTTGGTGTTTGAAAACAGAAGATGTATGCTGTAAATTAAAAAAAAAAATATGAAGGTAGTTATGTCAAAATAAGATGTTCACACAAGGGAAATTTTTTTTTCTTTTCAGGGGACAGAGGAGCTGCTACTGTTTTATAAATAATAAAAGGTTCTGTTTGCCAGAAATAGTCTTACGTAAGTAGGCCTAGCTATGCTGTGTATGGAATCAGACAGATTTTTGGCTTCTAAATTTCACCATTGCTAGTAAAAGTGGCTTCACATCTTTCCAGCATGGTTTGGGTGGTGTAATGCCATCAAACTCTAGGCATTTCTGTTTGTGTTTGTGTACACAATGAAATTAAGAAGCAATGGATATATACAAGTAGCATCAGTGCTGTGATGAAGTGCTCTTAAAATAAAATAAGTATGCACAAGTAGAAATGTCTGGAGATATAAAATATTCAGAGGGTTGAATTAATGACCGAGAAAGATGGTTTGATGTTTTGAAAGTTTCTTTTTTTTAAAAAAGAATCAATTATATATTAATATAAAGCTGTTTGATTATCTGTCGGCAGCGGGTGTTGTTGCTGTGCCAGGGCCGGGCTGGCTTCCCCGGGCTGGGGCACAGGAGGGCAGCTCCTCGGGTGCATGGCCACTCAGAGGCGTGAGGAGGGCATGTCCTACTGTGCTGCAGCCCAGGGGGCTCTCCTGGCATCGTGGTGCAGGCAGCCCTAAGGTGGCCAGTGCCAGGATTTCTCTGGGCTGACTGCAAGAGGTGTTTTCCTGCTAGCCTAGATCCAGCGCAGCCCCTGACTGCTCCTTCACAGTGACCTCTGAAATGCATGGCGTGCATAAAGACGGAATTGTGTGTTGTCATTCAGCTTCTATTAGTAAAAATTTTTAAAAATAGATTTTGGAGGAAGTAAAAATCATTACTCATCAAAAATAAGCTGTAATAGAAGATGTTCGGACATTCATTTCAAAATGCTTTTTAAGGACTTTTCCTGCAACTTCATATGAAACCTCATCTCTCCCCAAGTTCATCGTAAAATAAAACCTTAGCCAAAGAAAGTTTCCATGTGTTTTCTCTGTATGTGTGTGTGTATATATAGCTAGTTAATGGTCTGTGTAAATAAGGACTGTACTTATTGCCTAAATGATCCATCTTGTTGATACTGCTGTGGAGCCTTATCTGTTGTTATCAGAGCTGAGTTCTGGAGGCTGGATGCTCATTTTGGTGAAACATCAGCTGCCCCTTTTTTAATACATTTTTTCTCCTTCTGGCAGAACCCAGATCACACCTAACAGTTTCAATTAAAAAATCACCAAGTCAGTATTAATGTGAACTTCTCTCATATGAATCTGCGGATGGTTTCCTTTTTCTTTGGTTCCTGTGTTTAAGACCAGTCCCAGAGAATGGTCTAAATATAGGTCTAAGGATCATAGAGTTTGGGATTAGTAAATGTCATTAAAGTGCCTCTGAAGTTCTGATCTCTCTGGGATGTATATGTAAAATTAAAGTGTGAATTTCCTGGATTAGATTTTCCAGCTTTTAAAGGGATTGTTTCTTTAGTTTAAATTTTCTCCATGGGAGCTGCCATTTTATTGATGCCTTTTAGCAGAGGACCTGGTTTACAGGAGCGTGCTGAGAAGTTTTTTTTTTAGAGAACACTGGATATCAGAACATTCTAAGTTGTAAAATGTCCTGCTGACTTTATTTTCTAATAAAATGTTTAAAGGTTTCTATATTAACCAAAATAGGTATTAAGTCAACACCCTGGGACTTCCGTTTTCTTGCTAAGACTATGTACACCCTAGCTTACAGAGATTGCTCAAAACATGCAGGATGGTTTTGATCAACCACCACTTCAAATCAGTGTTTTCTGGTAGTGGCTTTTATATGATGTGATAGTGTCACTGAATAATCTGACACAGTATCTTTGGAGTGTGTCTGATATCAACTCCTTTTATTTGGGTAGCAGCTTCTCAGTCTAGGGAAGAAACAGAGGATTTAAGGCTTGTCTTATCTCTAACAGTATCATGGCATTTTTGTGTTAAGCTTCTTTTTTTACTGCTGCTGTCCCACAGATGGTGCAGGCACTGCCCACATGCTTCTCCAGCCTTTTTCATCATGGGGTTGAGAAAAACTTTAAAATTCTTATTGATCACTAGGCAGATCAAATGCATTGAAATCTATTTAGTATTCTGTAGTTGATGTGTGACCCTGCTGACCTTAGGCTAACTTCTGTGTAATGAAGGCATGCAATTATCCTTCAGAACTATGGTCTTGGGTCAAGTACATAAAATCCAGGACAGAAACTCTCTTTTCAACATGTTAGGGGAAATTTGTGAAAATGGACATACTGTAAGGACTGCCTACAGTTGGATATTTGGAAGCTTTTTCTAAAAGTGAGGAAGGATACAGTCAAACTTTAGGGTTTTCCAGAAGTACTGGTCTCTTTGTTCATGGTTCAGCCCATTTTCTCTGTGTTCTCTTCCCTTCCTCCTCCCACTCAATTTGTAATAGAATCAGATGTTTTCAGCAGTCACAACTTAAAATCTTCAGGTTTTTTGACTGATACCAGCTTGGAATTTCTTTTTTAGTTGAAGACCTGCATCTGCCAGACATCCAAGGGTACTCCTTTTGTGACTTCTTGAAACAATTGAGGGAAAAAAGTGCTTTCCTTGAAATTCCTGCATGCTGTAGTGAAGAGGAAATGTCAGTCTAAGGATGCCCCTTAGGTGTGTCTCAGCAACTGATTATGAGTTAATAAAATCCTAGTTCAGGAGAACTGTTGCAGTGACCCAAAACCCAGCTCTCCTTGGGTAGTGATGGTGCCTGACACTGAGACAAACAGGTGTGAAAAAACAGCAGGTAAACTGCCCTCCCTGCCCCACTATTCTCCAGGATTTCTGTCCAGAAGACACCTGCAGGTTTTCTGTTTCTTTATTTCTCTTTCCTGACAAGTCCTAGGCAGTGGGATCAGAAGAAGATAAGCTCCACTTAGTTGTTAGGGGCTGTTGTGAATCTGAATTTAAGCTAAATAAAAGTGATGTGATTATCAAATAATGTATAAATTATACAGTGGTTTGAAATTGCAAAAATAAGGTAGTATGATTTAAACTACTGCTGAGTATTTTGACAACAGTGAGTTAGAGAAGAAAAAGGATGCCTTCTTTAATAATCATAATCATGTTACCTGAGATCTATTTTAGTTCATAAATGTGAAAACATGAGTCTCTGCTGAAAAGTAAGTGGGAAACTTGGCACAAAGTATATGTTCTTATATATTATACAGGAATATGTTTCTTGGTTATTAATTGTTAAGATTCAGTCCATAGTTCTGATTCAGGAGGATGATGTGGAAAAAAATGGGATGAAGAGATGTGACAGACATTTTAGAGGTCATGTCAGTAAATAGACTTTGTGAAGCAATCTCATGAATACTCTCCTGACCTTTTGGATAAATTTTGTTTTCTTTAATTTTATAGGGTGTATAATGCTGTTAGTTAGGCTAGTAAAATGATTTTTTTTTTTTTTTTGTTTGGGAAAGAGAGAACTGTCTTCAAGTATTGGGTTTCTTTGGCTCATTTCTTAGCTGCTAAATGCTTCCTCTCTGGGTACAACCTTTCAAAGATCAGCAAAGAAAATACTAATAAGCCATGAGACAGTTGCTGCCAGTCTAATGTAATTCCCTTTGTAGTGAAGGCAGAACAGAAGCAGAAAAGTGCAGCCAGTTCTCCACAGGATGGAGAGAATGCCTATATCCTGGCTTCAGTAAAATAGAAAGAATTATGGAATGGAATTAACTGATTATCTGACAAAAGTACCGTATCTTACCGAAATTCCATTACATGGAAGTACATAGGAACTTGATCACAGTGGAGAGAGAGGGCATGGAGCATTTCCTGAATATGCAAATGTGCAAGTGGCTAAATTAGCCAGAAGATGTATGTATGGATAAAGTGCATTCTGTACACACAGACATGGATTAACCACATCTGAGCCACTGAAAGATGTCATGCTGCTATGCATTCACAGAAAATATCTTTAAAGTCAGCTTATCCAACTTCACAGGGATGGCTTTGGCATTGGAGAAAACTTGTTTGACAACAAATGTAATTCATCATACTGAAAGGGATCTTGTTTAGATGAGACAGACAATCCTTGTCCTTGGTCCAGTGGGCTTTTCAAATGCTGTTGGTTGATGAAATGTTAATCTGTATGCTAATTTTATCAATAGGATCTTAAAGTCTCTAGTGGTGTGTGAAAATGTCAGTTTCTGGACCCCAGGTCAGATAAAACCTGTGCAAAGTATGGAAGTGGTCTGAAATTTTGCTCAATATAGAACATATTTTAGAAATGATGTAAGGAATTTTTTTGCAGTGGTTCTTACAAATCTTGGGACAGATGCAGCTAAGGTTTTGGGGGAAGCCTGTAAGTGTAACAAGATTGCTTTTAATCATCTGGCAATCAGGATTGATCCCTGATGAGCAGTGGGAAAATGTAAGTGTTGTGCCTATGTTGTAGAAGAACAACACCTATAGGGTTGTTGATCTTTCCATAGTAGCTGGAGATTATGGAACAAATTGGAGCCCATTTCTAGAACACATGAGAGACAAGAAGGTGTGGAGAATTGCTATCATGGCTTTGCTAATGACAAGTCATACGTGACCAACATAAGTGCCTTCTACAAATGACTGGCTCTGTAAACAATAGAAGTGCATTGGATGTTGTTTCAAATGTACTTCAGCAAGTTCTCCAGAAAAGTCTTCAGTAGTATCCTGATAAACAACTTGAGGACTGGTGAGTGCTGGTTGGATTGCTACATTCCAAGGTTGGTGGTCAAAAATACAATTGACAACTGATGGGAGCAATATTGTTTAATGGGACATGTGTCATTACTGCAGGCTTACCTGGCAATCACTGGACTCTTGGCTGAGCTTGGCGACCATCACTGAACCTATTTTCCTCCCCACGTTTGGGCTCAGGGCTGTCTTGTCACCGAGGCTGCCATGTCTGCCTGCCTGGTTGTCTTGCTCAGTGGCTGGCTCCCCTTGCTTTGCAGAGCTGCTCTTGCTGCTCACAGACAGCAGTGCATCTTCAAAAACCATGCTGTTCTCAACAGGGTGTTGGACTAGATGAAGGCCAGAGCCCTCACAGCCTACATGGGTTTTTTTAATTCTGTGAAATGTGGCTGTGTTCCAACTTGCCTTTCTTACAGTAGTCACATTGCTTTAAATCCTATTGACTGCTTTGTGAGGCCTTACTTGTTGGTATTCAGTTACTTTTTGTTAAAATAGATGGAGGTTATCAGGCAGCTGTTTATTGAGATAAAATGAACAAGGTGAGCTTCATTCTACTTTCATGATGAGATGTAGACAGAGAGGGCAGTGGGGGCTCTTCCGTAGATTTCAATGGAGATGTCTAGAGGAGTTCTGAAGGGACCACCTCCCACTCTGCCAGAGCTGCAAGGACAATGGTCTGCAAATTGTGGTGGGCAGGCATCTCTGTCGTGATTGCTGCTTTTCTCAATACAGCTTGGTTTCCACAGGCCCTGTCTCCTGGTGTGGCAGAGGAGCAAGTGAGGTTTGCCGTACATGTCTTACACCTTGTGATGGGGTGATGTTTGTGTGGCTGCCCCAAGGGATCAGCTGCCAACAGGGGGGACTCAGTGTGTTTCTGTTCAGCTGTTAACTGTGCTTCACAATGGGGGAGGGTGAGAAAGAGTGTGTGCTGCCTAGCCTGCTTCCAACACCTTGGTCTCCCTTACAGCAGGTCAGAGAAAAGGTGCCTGCAGCCAAGTAGGTGTTTCCCATAGTGCCAAACCCACATTATTTGTGCCTGGCACAGCACGTCTGCGGTTGCTCCTGGAAGCCAGGAATGGTCAGAGTGAAAGTGTCCGTGACACCTTTGCACCCTGCTAGCTCTGCAGCTGTGGGACTGGGGCAGCACCCTCTGCTCGTTCCTCCTGGAGCTGCTTCCACTGCATTACACTGGACAGGAAAGCAGGTGTGCCAAGAAAGAATGATCAGATGCTTATAGCTGGTTTACTGCTGGCACTAGCCATGCCAGGCTGGGTAGAATCATTCTGCATTTTGCTGTTACCTTAATTCTGCTCCTACACAGTGCTAATTATAATTCTGATATGATCTAATTAAAAAAAAAAACCAACCAAAACCCAATCATTACTCCCTATACTGCCTGACTGATTCTAAAACCATGAAAGATGGGCAGGCTTAGCAGTTCTGGAAGATCCCTGCTGCAAACTCTGACACATAGTTCGTGAATCCTGGGCGGATAATATGTAAGAATAAACTGGACTGGTAATTAGGAATATTGCAAGTAAAGTCTCAATATTAAAAAGTATGCTTTCCAGATAATTTATATGAATAAGCAGATGTGCATATGATGGTCTGTACACAAATAAGCAGCTGCAGGTATTTTGAGGGGAAGATGACTCTGCAGCCATTTTTGTATTTGAAGCTTTTCTGAGTAGGGAATCACTTCATTTGTACTACGGTTTGTAATTCCAACTCTGCCACTAAAACCCAGTGTGATTTTAATGGTTTTTAATCTACATTTGAATATTGCATGCTTATTTGTTTTCACTAGAGATTTGCTATTGATTGAATTCTTAAATGGTGTCCCTGCTGGCAGAACTGCTTCCTACTAGTTAGCATCTGTCTGCTGGATCAGGGGCTCTGGGTTCATATCCTTGCTTTCACTGACACAAATAGGATGGCTTAGCACATCTTTCTTTTTTTGTCTCTCTGTCTTTATTTGTAGTTCTCCACCTCCGTAAATCCTTCTGTCTTTTCTCTTTCTTCTTTTTCTCTTAACTTCTCACATAGTGAAGCTAACAGAGGAGGGTGTGTGGGATGAGGAGTAGAAAAGGGGGAGAGAAAGTGAGAGGGAGAGTGAGGGAGACAAAAGGGAGAATGTGAGAGGTGAGGAGGAGGTGGTAATGAAGGTGGAAATAGAACAAAGAAGGAGGGGGAGCGGGTGAGTGGAAAGGGGAATTAAATAAGGAGGGCATGAGAGGGGGAGAGACTGCTTCTAGATTTTTAGACCAAAGGTATGGCAGTAATTTTTTCCTGCTTACAGGAGGAATAATTAGAACAAATGTTGGTCCTGAACCTCTTCTGTCAGGCAGTTAGTTTTCCAAAGCACTGAATGTATCACTTTTTTTTATTCTTACCTACATATGAACAAATAGCCTGTAGTATTAAATGTGTCTGCTCACTGCTCAATGTGGGGAAGTAAGTGCCTGCAGGGATGTTAACTCTCCCAGTTACTGTATGGGGAATTTCTTTGACATAAAGATCCAGCTTTAGCAAAATGGATCTAAAAGAGTTTTTGTGTTCTAGTTACCTAACCATGGATCTGCTCTTAGTAGCTGAGGTTTAACTTTTGGAGATTATTGAAATCATTGCCTTCTGGAAGCAAGTTTTGTGGGCAGCACAGAATAGCTGGAAACATAACTTCCCTATTCATCTACTGTTTTACATAGTCCACCTTTCCCTTCACTTTGGATTTTCCACACTGTGCCTTTCTCTGGTATGAAAAAGTTGAAGGAAATCAGTTTCCCTCACCAAGACTCTAGAGATGATGGATGGCTGTTCACAGACTGTTCTTTCTGTTTAAGACCATATCTTTTTGGTCTTTTGGTCAGGAAGGCTTAGCACTGTTAACTATGAAGGAGTATAGAGATGGCAGGCAGTAACTTGCAGAGTGTCTCTGCCCATCATTGCTGAGACATATTCATGCATTTTTCATTTCTTTGTTCTGTATTGTGCAGCAACAGGGACATTCAGCTCATAATTTACTGCTGATATTCTGTCCATTAATAGAAACTGTTGATTTCATTTGCTTGTAGTGAGGAGTTACTGAATATGTGCACCAAAGAGTTATTCACCAGCAGCCTTCCCTGTGCAACTTTATGGTGCTGAGCAATTACAAATTAAAATGGAAAGTGTGCTTTGGTGCTTTGCTTTTCTGTACTTGCAGTGATGTCTGGGGAAATACTAGAATGGAGAAATTCCATGTTGAGGTAATTCTAGAAATTATATTCACATTAGAAATCCCCAAACTGTACTTTATTTTAAAATGTTTTAATGAGCTACCATATTCAGCACATTAATCTGTCAAAGAGAAGTGCATAGGAATACATTTCAAACCCCAGAGTCAAATTGAGGGAATGTGTTAGAGATGACATTCTAAGTTTTCATGATGGAAGGTATGGGTTGGTTGCCCCATACCTTTCTCTGTATTGACTTGCAGGAGGAAGTCACTGTGGACTTTATTGTGGCATAATAGAAGTGAAGGGAAATCTGAAATAGGGGAATAATTGTGATATTCTTTAGCAATCATAAAAATGTCTTTATTTTATTCTTCTGTAGTGAGTTGACCTTCTCTGTGAATCAGGCACCCATCAAAGCCTCCCTATCACTCCCTTCTGCATCTGGACAGTACAGGGAAGATATAACAAAGGGTTTATGGGTTTTCTTTCTTACCAAATGTTGTCATCTTCTTGCAAAAGTTCTATACCTTCTCATGGATATTTCCTCAGAGCACTGACTCCTTCTTCACAAAACAGCCAACAAACACCAACTCTCTTCTCAACCAGCTAGCCCACTCTTTTGTAGCACCTGTCTTATTGGACACAGCTGTGGCCTATTAAGGGCAGGCCTGTTCCTAATCTTTGGTGATTAGTACAGCTGCAACTCCTCAGGTGTGAGACTGCCTTCTGCACTATCTTTATTTTCTTACATTCTATCTTTCCACAGCCAGAAGAAATCACTCGCAAGGTACCATTGTGGGGAAAACAGGCTCTAATTGGAGATATTAATTGAATTTATTACTAACAAAATCAGAACAGGATAATGAGAAGTAAAATAAGACCTTAAAACCACCTTTTCCCCACCCCTCCTTTTCATCTCTACCTCCTCCCCTCAGCGGTGCAGGGAGACAGGGAAAAGGAGTTTTGGTCAGTTCACCACAGGTTGTTCCTGCTGCTGCTCAGCAGGCTGTTCCTTCCCCTGCTCCAGTGTGGAGTCTCTTCCCAGACTACTCCAATATGTGCCACTCTTCCACAGGGTGCAGTCCTTCAGGCACAGCCAGCTCATGCTTTCCCCACGGGGTCACAGGTCCTAGCAGGCAGCCTGCTCCAGGGTGGGCTCCTCTCTCCATAGGTCTGTAAGGTTCTGCTCCAGCACAGGCCTCCCATGGGGTCACAGCCTTCTCTCAGGCATCCACCTGCTCCAGTGTGGGTCTCCTCCAAGGGCTGCCGGTGGATCTCTGCATCCCTGTGGGTCTCCATGGGCTGCAGGGCACAGCTGCCTCACCATGGGCTGTGGAAGCATCCCAGCTTCAGTACCTGGAGCAACTCCTGCCCCTCCTTCTCCACTGAGCTTGGTGTTTGCAGAGATTTCCTCTCACAGGTTCTCACCCTGCTCTTCGCTGTCTGCAATTACAACTGTGTAATAATTTCTTTTTCTTAAGTGTGTTATCACAGAGGTGTTATCACTGTTTCTGATTGGCCCAGCCTTGGCCAGCAGCACATCTGTCTTAGATCTAGCTAGAATTAGCTCTGCCAGACATGTAGGAAGCTTCTAGCAGCTTCTCACTAAAGCCACCCCTGTAGCCTCCTTCCCACCCTGGTGCTACCAAAACCTGGCCACGCAAACCCAATACAATTTCTTTGGAAGTTGTAAAAGACATTTGTGAACTACCTCTAGTATTTTCCCTCCATGAATAGAAGCACAGTTTTGGAAGAAGAGTTGAATAAAATGCATGTCCTCATTCATTATGTTTTCAAGCAAATGTAGTTTCATCTTCCTTTCTTTTAATGATATTCTTCAAAATTCTTTTAATGATATTCTTCAAATCACTTGCCGCAGTGCTTTTTTCTGTAGAAATTATAAGTTATCAAGTACAGGTTCTCTCAGGGTATGGACTGTGTGTGGGTAATGGCGTCTTTTTGGTTTCTGACTTTATATTTCTTGGTAGTAACTTGTAACACTGCAATCCTGTGGTGTGTTCAGAAGGAATTTAGTTCAAAAATATGTCATACTAGACAGTGTTGAATAGCTGAAAAGGTTTTCTCTGAATGTTTACAACGAAGAAAAGCAAGAGAAAGGATAAAAGGTCTGTCTTCAAGCTATAATTTTAGGCAGTAATATTAAGAAGAGATAATTTTTTTTAATTGTTAAAAAGCTCTGTGAGAGCTTTTTAAAAATCTAAGTACTGCTTTTTAAAACTTGGTTAATTTTAAGTTCTTTAATGAAACGTATTAGAGAATGGCAGTTTGGGAAGGGTAGAGGATTTGCATGATCCTGTAGGGTCTCATCCTGATGGTTTGTATGACTCTGGATGACTTTGTATGACTCTGAACTCTCATCTTGTATGAAGACAAGAAATAAAAGACTATTAAAGCAGCAGGACAAAGAGAAGAGATGAATGCATGCATAAGAAACATGCAGCAAAGACCAATAAAGTGTTCAGATTCCTTAGTTCAACTTCTACTAAGTAGGTATTACTTCACCAGAATTCTAGGTGCCTGTTCTTGGAGTTCCACTTATATCCATATAGTTGATATATCCATTTAATTCCTCATATAAAAGATGGAGAAGAGAATTTCAGAAAATGACCTACTCTGGCTGATACCTTCCTCTTTTATTTAACTGTTAAGGAAGGTAGGCATTTTTAGGGTTGTATATTCTGGTATAGCACAAGAAATTAAATATTTAGTTGAGAGATTCTTAGACAAGTCTAGGCATTGCTAGGCATTTCTTTCTACTAGTCTCCAAGTAGAAAGAAAGAATACATTATTTTTAAAAATCAGAAGAAAATTAGTGACTTCATAAAAATACAGAACTGCATTTAAGTGATTAATGGAGCACATATCCCCCCCATATTTTTGAGTTTTGGTACCTTGCTTACTGCATTTTTCTGGTCCACTCTCCTGCTCTTAAACGCTATCTAGCTGACCATGTGCAGCCTTTTCTCTCATCTTAGATGAGTCTCCTACATGCATTTCTATTTGGGTCAGTCTCTTTTACTTTAAATCAGTAAAAATTCTTCACTGCAAGTTAAGTTCTAAGGGATAAAACCTCACTCATCAACTCTCTTGTGTCTACCTTTTCACCTCCCACTCCATCCAGTGCAACAGTCAGTTTTGTAGGTACCTCTTGTTCTTCTTGTACCTATAAGACACAATTTGTATTAGCGTGACTCAGCAGCAAACCAAAAACCTACTATTCTTACCATCCTCCCCTTGACTATGAGCAGACCTGCCACCTCTTCACCCCCAGCTTTTAATACACTTAGCTGTATGTTTAGGCAGGAAGATGCTAGCTGTGGGCTAGGCTGTGAATTCCTTGATTTAGTTGTGCTGGAGAAATAACTAAGGGGCATGATAAGACTATAGATCCTCAAGTAACATTCTTGGGTTTGGCTTTGGATCCTTTGTGAACTTGAGGAAACTACTGTAATTTCAGATCCCTAGCATATGCTAACCACAATGAGAATGCATGGGAGGAAGGTCTTGGAGAACAAAATTCATGTGCATTTGTAATTCAGAAGTTGTGAGATCCCTGCTTTTCTTCTCATCTGAATCAGGTATTTGATTAGTTGTGATGTCTGCTTACTTTTACTTTTCTGCTATGCCAAGAAGAAACTTTTTCATCTGCAGACTGAGGATGTACATATAAGTAAAACTTCAAATGAGGGAACAGTAAAGCATTTCAGAGTGGAATGTGTAATTGTCTGGTTTGTTCTAATACAGCCATATCTGATCAGAATGGTTTTACTCATTTATATGATCAAGTGCTTGAACAGTGTTGGCCATACAGATGTTCTATACATACATTGCATGAAATTTCCATATGCAACATCCCAAGAGACACTATAAGCACATGGAATTTCTGACTTAGAAAGTGGAAGAAATATTTTTATTTCATTAATTCAATGCATTAAACATATTAGACTGAAGAATTATTTCAGCATGGGTAAACCACAGTTTGTTATAATTAAGCACTACTATCAGCTTTGAAGGATGGCATGATATGTGATTGTTATTAAAGCACAAGCAGAAAATAATATTTAGACTGAGTGTGGATTTTTGCCTTATCAATGTGAATTTAGGTTATTTCAAAATAATAACAAATTTGATAACAGACACCACTTAGGCTGGAGTAAATGCTGTTACTGTGGTTCTTAATTTCTGAAGTATGGATGAGATTTTTTTAAAAATGCTGATACAATTTAATTGTCTGAATTAAGCGTTCTGCTATTCTCTTCAAAAGAGGATGTCTTGTTTTCTTTGGGTTTTTTATAGTTGTGTTTGTTTGTTTGTTTTTGTTTTGTTTGGGGTTTTTGTTTGTTTGTTTCTTTTTCTGAGGAGGAGAGAAAGAAGGAGCTGTGTCTCTATGTACATGGGAGATGTTTGGTTTTTTTCCCCCAGAATAAGTGACTTTTTGAAAGGGTGTAGCAGGCTTCTGCTTTGTCTTGTTATTTTGACTACTAGACACTTGTTTCCAGAACTAAAACGAAAGAGCTCAGGCAGGGCCAGGGCAATCAAAAGCAGATTTCTGCTTTGGTGTGAGACAATTACTCAATAGACTCCACTAGGGGCAGGATTCAGCTGCCTGACTGTGGGAATGTAGTGCATCCTTTGACATGCTATTTGGGGCAGGTTTTTTTGGGAACATCTATGTTGAAGGCAGTTGTGGTTTTAAGGTGCTGAGTTAAGCAGCTATTGTTTAGTTTGTTTATACAGTTGCCAGTCTCTTAAAAAGCTAAGACACATTTTAAATGAATGTGTCTCTAAAGAATCTAGTACATTATGAAATTTGCTGCACTGTCAGATCTAGAAACAGAAAATTTCTTACTTATTAATCCTCTTGACTTCATCATTTCAGCTAATGAATAAGGAAGGAAGTAAAACAAATAGAGCAATATTGGCTTGACATAGTGGAAGCCTGCTAGTGCAGCTAGTGTTTTCCAAATGGAGAAGAAAATTGAATAGCAGAGCAGTATATTTACAAGACTGTGAAAGTGCTAAAAATGAATAAGTGACAAAAGTTGTCTGACACTCTACTTTAAATTATTTTGATTTTTCCTAGATCAGTATTTGTATTGTCATCTACTCCCTTTTTGTTTTCAGCATCTACAAAGATTTAATCTGGAAATTTTATTTTTTGTCTCTCAAGTCTTGTCATTCTAGGTCTCTCTTCTTGTGTGAATCCATATTTGCTCTCCTTACAAATAAAATGCAAATCATATCCTTACCAGAGCTACACACTTGTCAAAGTAAAATCACAATAAATATTCAAAGGTAAAAGCTGAGATTCACTTAAAGTAAATCACAGAATGTCACATTATTGTTTGGAGGTCTAAAACTTTATATAAATAATGTTGGAATTTCAGTTCATAGAAATATCCTTTTTCTGAATTAGGCTTTTTAGATGTTTTTTGTAGTGGTCATTTCAGTTGACAGAAGATGGCAAGGAAAATTGAACAACAGATACTCAGGGTTTCTTTTCTTTATGGCGACATGTTGGATTTGGTAGGAGTTTGATGTGTGTGTGTGAAGATGAAGTCCCAGGGCTGTTGGAGAATGCCTCCAGCAGCGGCACCGTGGTGATCCCGGCCAGGCACATGGAAGGTTTGCTGGCGGTGCCGATGGTGGCGGAGGAGCGGACGCGGTGCCGCAGCCTCTCCGCTGCTGGAGAGCGTGCCAGGGGAAGCGGAAGAGCTATTCATAGCCTGGCAGCGATGGCACCACGAGCTACAAACAACAGTGTTCCACTTCAGTCAAGAATTCAAAAGCCTTTTCATGAACTCAATTAAGAACTTTTCTGACAGCGGGGACATAGTAATTGTCTGTTGCAACCTCGAAGAAGGAAATCAAAGGAACTCTGCCGAAATTCAGGATTCGCAAGCAATTGACATTTCTACCTGCCAACATCTGAAAGCTAAAAATAGAAAGTAGGGTGAAGGAAGGATTGCAGAATTGTTTCTAAGGAGTTTCCGAGCTGAAGACTTTGGGATTTAACTAAGGAACATTAGTAGAAGAAAATAAGGAGAGAACACAGTGAAGCATTTTGCTGCAAGCAATAGATGTATTTTTTTGGTGAAAATAAGATAAGGCTTAATTGTTTAAATTCTACTGCGACTCACATTATCTAGCATTTTCGACAGGAGGGGGGTAGAATAATTACATTGGAAGAGTGAGACTTCTTTCTTAAGGAGGGACAGTTGATGTTTTTTTCCATGAAAAGAAGCTATTTTTTCTGACTTTGAAAATTTTTCAGTAGTACAAATGATCACAGGAAAAGCATACACCAGACTGGCCAAGAAAATTATGGTGTTTTTTTTTTTCATAAGAAATTATTGCCACTTTTCATTTTGCATTTTGCATTTTTATTTTAATTTTCATTAAGTACTTATGTAGAACTCTTCATGTGTAAATCCTGTGCATCATAAAAATGAAAGTTAATTTTTGTACTTTAAAAAATTTCAAATGTGCTTACTGAGAATAGGAAAGATTTTATGTGAAGAAAAGATTTCATGCAATTCTTTGTAGACACTACAAAAAAGAAAATAGGGCAGTAGTTTTGGGTTTTTTCAGAGATGAAAATACTGATGTAAGACTTTGAAACTTTCATTTGCTTACCTTCAACAGTATTCTGTCAAGTTTCATATGGAATATCTTCTAGGGAATGTGATATTTTAACTGAGTAACTGATATCTACCTTAGGAATGATGCAGCACCAACAGCCTTTATTTTGTACATAGGGAAAAATGAATAAGTGTATTTACATCCTGTGAGGACGAGAAGTCATTTCTGACTTTGATAGCAATGGAACAAAACTTGTGACATCACCTACCTCTGATAAATATTTTTAAATAAATAGGCCTGAAATATTTGTGCACAAGAAGACTGAAGTTTTGGCTGCAGAAGTCCCTGGCTGGCTGATGATCTGTTTTCTTTTGTTAAATGTTGGGAATTAGGAATATTCTGTAAATTTATTAGACTCCTGACGCAGAGGCAGTATTCAAAAGGGGCACTTGGACAACCATGGAGGCTGTTGGATCATTAAGCTTGACATTCACATTTGGCATTTGTAATACAGCATTTGGAAAAAGGATAAAGGAAGGACACAATTCTTAGGGCATTATATTTTTAAAGCTTGTTGAAAGGTCACAAAAAGTTCAGTTAAGAGCTACAATACTGTTTCAGATGCTGGAGAAACTGCTTTGCAGTGGAGGATTTAGAGATTTCAATCTCTTAAGTTTATCACACAGGAGATCAAAAGGTGACTTAATTATAAAGTGTAAACACTTTCATACATGCACAGTATTCACCACTAAAAGCTTTTTAATCTAGTGGTGAAAGGCAGCAGAAGCACTGAGGGATGGGAGTTGAAGTGACTGTCCTTGGAAGCAGGGCATGCATTTTTAATGGTGACTGAGATTCACCTAGTAGGTGTTGATCTCTCAGTATTCTCTGAGCAAGACTTGCTTCTTATCTTCAAGTTAATGCATTACACAGCTTCGAATCCCATCAATACAGTGTTACACACTTCCTGAACTCCAGGACATAGACAATTTATTGTTTTTAGTTTTGTTTTTCTTATATTTTCAATTTTTTTTAAATTTTGATTTTTAATTCCCCTAGAAGAGACAGAAAGGGCCGTTTTTATTACATTAGCTAGAACTAAAGCTTTTGATGTCACCATGTTGCAAGAATCTTAATGAGCTCATATTGTACATCTTCCTAACTCCAGAACATGTTTCCTGAGAGCACTAATAGATGTTTTATGATCTAGTAAAGACAACTCACCTAAACTTAAGTCTTTAATATATTGAGTTTTAGGTGATGATAATATTTCCAATATAATGGTTGCAACCACTCCACTATTTCTCAGCCATCAGTCACACATCCTACCAATTATAACTCCCTAATAATCAACTAGGTAATGACACAAAGTGTGTGAAGCCATGCTTCCACACTCTTCCAGGCTAAAGTAGTAATCCTTCCAGGCTCCTAACGGTGTAGTGATTTGGCTGAGGAATCCATATCAAATACCAAATAATCCCCCTGGTGGCTAGATCTAACAAATTAAATAAAATAGGGTACCTGGTAGATTTTTGGTTCAAACTTCTTATCTAGAGATATTATCATTTTAATTTCTAACACTCTGCCTTCTTGCAGTCTTCCTCACATATATATTTTGGTCTTCTAATGGCCTGTGACATATCTAAATTACAATAGCAGTGGCAGTGAGCACAGGCAGAAAATTTAGTACACACAAAAAATCTCATATGTCTCAGTCCTCATCACAGAAAAATGGATCCTGTCTGTCCTTCAGTGCACCATATCCTAAAGCTACCTCTTCCTAAAGTGCTAGAAATGGCATTTCACATGGTACAATTCTAGCAGGAAACTTTTTGAATATACACATATTATTGGTCATACCAGGATATTATTTTGATAATCTTGGCAAATATGTAGAGAAAAAAAAGGTGAGAGTTGCTGCTACTCAGAGATACCTACTCATTGTCTGTTTTCAGGTAGGAAAATTACTTTCTTTCATCAGCCAAGTCAGATTTGTTTGTCCCATCATTAAATATAAAAATTTTTTCTGGCAAATTGTACCTAGCTTCCTGCTTTTTGTGAAGCTGGCACGTATGAGGCCACATCAGTGACATGGTTGGATGATGTCAGTATTCTGGGTGCAGCTCACCTCTTTGCTATCCTGGCGACAGACCAAAGTGTGATGCAATGCACAGATGGCTTGGTAGGTGATTTTCTTTGAAACATGGAAAAACTCTCAGGATTTTTGCTGTTGGCCAGCTCCAGGAATTTTCTTGAAGCCTCCAGATTTTCACTTCTACTTCAGAAATGCGCTGTGGCTGTTCGGATTAGAGCTGACAGAAAGAAATTTTTAGTTGTTCCACTTGGGTGGAGGGAGCTGATAAGACATCATCATCCATTTTGAAGGATCTCACTCTGGATACCCATACAGCTTCCACTCTTCATCATTCTGTTCAGCTTTTAGAGAATATGGTACAATGTAGTGGATAAAAATGTCACTTGAGCACTCTTGACTCACAGCTTTGGATTTTAAATTACATACCCCATGTAAAGGGAGAGAGTGCCTTTTAAAACGTGGCACAGAACAAGACTGCAAAACAGTGGTCGCATTCTGTGACTCTTCCATGTTGTTGTGAAAAATCTGTGAATTTGGCAGAAGGGCGACTCAGTGTCATCAAAATGACAAGAACTCTGCTTAGAGGCTGCTGGCTCAAGCAATAAGAAGGCCTGATGTAAAAGATTGATACTTTTCCTTTACATCTAGCTCCATCTGGAAATCCATTTTTAGGTTAAGAAAATACTGAGTTATGACAGGAACTAAATTTTTTCAGTGTTTGGCTCTGCAAAGGGTTATCCAAGGGGAATGAAATACCTATTCCTAGTAGAGAGTTAGTAGAAGACTGATGGTACGGTCAGATCCAAGTGCTCTGGAACGAATTCTTGGTCACTCAAAAATTTTCCGTGCTTTGTCCATGGACACTGTTACACTGGAGTATCAGATTTGTACTGGAGCCTTCTGTGGGACTGAACCAAATTTTCTGAAGGTCTGAGCTTATGGCATGTGATGGCTCAGCAGCCTGTGGACCTCTGTGGTGATCTGAAATGATCAGGGAGCCTGAATCTCTGTGACTCCACACTGTATAGTGGGCTGTTGTGAGAACCACTATGGAACAGCAGAAAAATACTAACCAAAGAAAGGCTTTGGAGAAATGTCTCTCTGCCAAATTTATGGGTACTTCAGAGTGGCAGGCAGAATCATAAAACAGTTAAGTAGACTTTGCGCAGTGTTTCCCAAGGGACACTCACTCCTGTTATTTAAGATATTATTGGTTTAAAATGAGCCTTAGGGGTTTTCTGCTAGGACTTAAAGGGTAAATAGGTTGGCAGAAGCTTTTCTTCCCTTGAAATTATGCCTATGATGGGTATGACTCCTCAGGAGAGAACTGCAGTGGGTCTGTTGGATGTGATGAGTGAGCACGTGGTTAGAGAAACATCCCTCTTGATGTTGTTCTGCTATATTGTTCAAATGGCATTTATCCAATATGCATTATTATAGAAATAAAATCCATATTTTGAAATATTAGCAGTGCTGAACTGTGAGGAGTAGATTTTTTTATGGGAATGTCTTTTCATAAGTGTTTGGGCATAAATAGTTGGCTTGGGAATCAATCAAAATGTTGATAGATACAGGAAAGAAAGGAGAAGAAAACCAGAAATTGAATGTCATGTTTTTCTGTCAGCCTTGCTGTGGAAATTTAGATCAAAGAAAAAAATAGTTTACACTAATTTTGGACTTACACTTTCTACTTAATGGCTTCATCAGGTGAGACAGTTTTGCAGAAAATTCTTTTGATGACACAGGTTTATTTCTTAGCTTGTACAGTCTCAGTGAGCATCAAGAAGCAAGGATGTTCATCACAAAACAGGTTCCATTTTTCTTCTGGGAATGATTTCAAACTCAAGACAAAGTTCTTAAAACAGTTATGAGCAGTGATATTCTGGAGAAAAAGTTGGCATTAAAAATATGGAGAAAAATGCCATTGATTTTTTTTCACAAATAGTATTTTTGAGGACATTGGTTGAGTTGTGTGGTGGACAAGCCCTCATTGCCACTGGTGAGTGGAACCCTGGGACCGACCAGCCGGGAGTGTGGCAGTAAATAAAACAGGGATGGGTACGACTGGAGTGCTGGAACCCAAAGTTTAATAAAGTGAAATAAAAGGTGCGCTGACAATCAATGTGCCACAAAAACACAAGCTGTATGCTGTAGGGAGCTACTCCAGAAGACCTCAAAAGGAGACAAACACAACCTTACATAATTAACTCAGGGCAGGGAACCAATGAACAAAGACAAACAGAAACAATACCTAATATGGAATCAATCAGAGGGCAGGATTCAGAACATAACCTTATAAGGAATAACTTAATTTACATAACCGTTCCCATCATTCTTTTCTTCTCACTCACCTCACTAGATGTTGTCTATCCTGGCCTCTCAAAGTACTGCTATCTGCAGTGTGGCTGTTTCCCAGCCCATCCTCTTCAGGATGGACCACCACAGACATTTAATTTAAATAGAGAGTTCATTAAAAGAAGAAATTAAAATAAATCATAAAGAGCCTTGACATTTTAAATTTTACCATGTGGTATGCTTAAAGCATAAAATAAACCAGTTAATGTTCTCCTTTTCTAATTTTCTAATTCACTAAGATGTCATATGCTTTTCATTTGTGTTTACTTAGGCATCCAGAAGAATGAAGAGAATTAAGTAATGCTGGAGACAAGCTTAATCATTATCTTGTGTTCAAGCACTTTGATGGTATATTTAAAATAGATGTGTGAGCCTTTTTTGTTCCTTGTAATATGGAAATTATAAAGGAAGGTGAACAGGATGATAAATTAGAGATGCTCTGAGCAAGGCTGTTAAATTATTTTTAGGTAGAAGACATACTGTACACAGTGAGCCTCAGCTGAATATAATTAATTTGAAACATTATCACTGTTGCGCTTGCAGTCCTATTGTATTTTTTTCCAGTTCTGCATCTTGCTGGCTCCTATCACACCCCTCACTGTGAGATCTTTTCCTGTTTTGCACGTGTCCTGTTTGTTACCACCATATGGTAGTTAGAATTTCAGTAGCTTTGCTCTGTTTACAGACCACTGTGGGTTGTCATATTTTTGCTACTCACCCTGTATTGCCATCTGATACCTATCATCTGTTTAACACATTGGATGCCAAAAATACTGAGATTTCTTTTTTCTTCCAAATGCATGTATGAGAAATACTGTTTCAGAATGCTGTTTTGATAAGCATTGATCCTAAGTAATTTCCTGTTAATGTTGAACCAGGACCCATACCTCTCAACTTTCCAAACTTTTTACCAGGTGCCAGCTGACTGATGGGATCTATTCCAGCATTGAGGATTATTTTTTTCCTTATGTGCATTGTACTGTATGCAACAGATGAGAGGGTGTTTAAACATCTTTTCCCACTGTGTGACTGTAGCAAAACCAATATTTTCAGAGTATAGCAGGGTCTATTCTTACTCTGATTGCTAATTGCAGTTTAGATAGGGTTGCATTAAGGAACTGTTTTTTAAATTGGTTTGGTTGGGTAAACGGGCTTCTCTTTCACTTGCTTTCTCGTGTATTGCTTCAATAATATGTCTACTGGTTAATAGTTCTGTATTCAGAACAAGAGAGCTGAATACTTGTACCTGTGTGTGTTTTTGTGTAGGTGCAAATCTCTGCCTCCCTTTTAAAAACTTTTCCTTAAGATTTTATTTAATCTTTTCCCCTCATTCTGTGATTGTTAAATTGAGCTTTTCTACTGTAGCACCCTGTCTTCCCAACCCCATCCTCTTCTCCCCGCCCTGCTCCTTTCTTAATATTCTGAGTTTTATGGCTGATTGGTTGCGATATGATGACCATCCTTAGAGAAAAAAGTGCCTGCAGTAGCATAATGTGATTCAATAAATTAATTCAATAAATTGAAGAGAACACTATTTAATTTTCCTTCACATCAGTCTGAAAACAGATTAGGGTTTGTCTGTTCACAAAAATTTGATTGTGGTGAAGTTTAGCTTAAATAAATGATATTTGTACTCCATAATAAAATGAAACTGATGTTTTTGAAGAGAAAATAAATCAAATCATTCTTTACTCATATATTTAATGTATTTTAAGAGACATTTGCTGGCAGAGCGACTTCACAAAATAGTATTTTGCTGCAGAAATTTCCTATGGAGCTCAGAGACTCCTACTTAAAGGATCACTCCGTGGCATTAAAGCATTGTTATGTCACCGCAAGCTCATAGGTCAGCTCATCCAAGACAAGTTCTGTGGACTATTATACAACAT